>JACEIK010000282.1:233602-271933 GCA_018107945.1 Datura stramonium
CAGGAACCTGAGATAGAGCTAGCCAGGCACCAGATGTGCCTAGGCCCACCAATTGTTAGTCCAGGTCCCTCTAGGGCAGCAGGTGCCAGTCATACCCCCCAAGGCGGGGCGTGACATCAACTTCCAGCCACATGGTGCTAGCGGCCAGCGCTGTCATGCCACGAGTCTACACCCTGGACAGAACACAGTACTTGGAGTCACAAGTCCCCCAAATGAACCCCTGGTCTATCATACACTAGCAATTTGAGTAAAATATAGCGGAAGCATTAAACAATTGAATCTCTTAATAAAACTAAATTTAATAACAAAATCATACATCTGAAAGAAACATAAATGCTGAACATCTGAAATTTTGTCTGAAAGCCAATATACAAGGGTTGAGTTGCTGGGACAAGACCCCAGCTAACTCTAAATCTGAATAAAACTAAAAAGAAAAGAAATGTAACTAAATCAATAATTTCCCATCCTCGAAGGATGAGGACTCACCAATGGGTATAGCTGAGATCTTCGGTGAGCGGTAAGCTAATAGAGTTGAGTTTGAGATACTGCAGTTGTATAATAAGATGGTACAACATAAAAGTATGCATCAGTACTTTGAATGTACTGAGTAAGTGAGAGAAACATAACACAATAAGATAAGTGAAATAAATGTTGAACTGAGAAGACATGCAATAACCAACTAAATCTACTGAATTGAATAACTGATATATCTGGGATAGTCTGAAAGAACCTGTCTGATAGTCAAGCATTCCCTAAGTCTGATTCTGATCTGAACTGAATTGAACTGATTTGGAATGGACTGAATTGACTAGTGGAAGAGTCTATAACCAAATGTAACCACGTGAGCTAGATGTGGAGTTCAATGTATACACACCACCGATAAGACCCAATATACCTTGCCAGGGTATAAAGGCATGAACAGGGTGATCACAAAAGTTTGGGGCCAATCAGGCCAATAAATACTAATTCCTACGCTGGCAATGTAGTTCTGAGAACCTAGGTGCGCTAGAACCCCAGTCCGCTCTGTGCAAGTCCTACTCTCACTGGAAAATCTAAACTGAATATTAAGCTGATAGCTCAAAATTGGGGTCTAAGATTAGTCAGGGACATAGAACTGAAAGTACCCTGGGAGTCTTATCGGACAAGATTCTGAAACTGAGTTCGAGACTGGTTGAGCTGCTTATCTAGAAGCATCGTAATCGTCTAAGAACAAATTGTAATCTGAACTGGGGTCCTAAGGCTAGTCAGAGTTATATATCTAAAATGTCATGACAGCCTAGTGGACCAATAACTGAATACTGAATCTGGTTCTGATAACTAGGAGGTAACACTGACATCTCAGGAAATCTCTAGTCAAACTAATCAACTGACAATTCTAACTGAGACTGAGGATTCTAAAATTCTTGCTAAAACTGAACGGACAATAATTTAATCGAGACTCAATGCTACTAGCATTATGGGGGTTCCCACAATTGCAAGTTCAAGCTAAAAATTTAGTATTTAGGCACTAGTGCAGAGTTCAAGATTTTCTAGTCTAATGATTAGGGCTAAATTTTCATCTCAAAATATTTACCATTGTTGAAATCACAAACTGGGAAAAATAACTATAATTAACATAAGATGATATCCCACACGAATTAAAAAAGGTTTATCATGAAGTTCTTTAACATTCGAAAAGTTTGCAGGACTAGAATTCACCTTTAAGCAAATAATCACCAAAAAAATCATGAACTGATGGAAGTCATAACTAAAAATAATCACGGATATCATTCTATGTGAATTCAAGGAAAAATTTCATGAATTCTCTTCACATCCGAAAACTCAGAGCCATGATTTACAGAGTAAACTAGAGAGATTTCGGGGAACACAAGGGAAGGACTATTCCCTTGTTGAATTCCCACATACATGACTAAGAATATCCTTGAGGAGGAACTTGATTTTATACAATGGACGAAGAACCCTGGACCTTACTCTGAAAGTTCGTAAGAGAAACTCTTCGATGGTTTTTGAGAATCTACGTGGGGAATGAGGGATAAGGCCATTCATTCCCACTAATAGGTCTGAAATTATGTCTAAAACGATGTAGTTTCAACTTTAGGAAGGTTGGAAATTACTAAAAGACCATTGAAAATTTGCAGGGAAAAACTGTCAGATGGTCCTAAGGAGGGTCCTAATGACTTGTTACCCTAGGCCACGACTCGTGGCATCACCCATTAAGTACATTGTCTATCAGTCGTCCGGGGCTAGTTACGAATGAATTCACGACTCATTGCTGGTGACCACGAGTCGTGGTCACCATTTGTTAGGTACACTACCTCACTCTCAGAAAATTCTCCCCTAGCTGATCATGACTCACCTCACGACTTGTGGAGACTGACCACGAATCGTGGGGTCCTTTCATCAAGTACACTGCCTCCACCTCCCTATACTTTCGTTTGCCACTCCCCACGACTGACCACGACTTGTTAGGTCATCTCTGGAGTATCCTTTTCCCAAAACATAAAACTTTCTCACCTGGCCTTCCCATGAGTCACCTCATGACTCGTGGGCACCTCCAACGGGTCACTTAATGACCCATTCTGTGACTGGTGCCAGATTTTCTAGTTTTTTTTGTAAATTTTCTATTTTTAAATCCCGAATCTAATTTTTGAGTTTTGGGGGCATTACAATATCTCTCCATTGAGAACATTCGTCCTCGAATGTTGGAAAACACATAGGAAGACAGAGAATAGTAATCAAATTCAAATACTACTCATTTAAATACAAAACTACATTATGACTACCTCCATATAAAAATACATAACTAAACTGAATTTACCTTTCATACATACATCCATAAACGTAAAAGAAACTTGAGTTTATGATTTGAACATGAAGCTAAATTGAGTTCTAGGACAGAATTAATATATCAAGATGTAACAGAGCCGGTAAAAAATAAGTGTGGGTATTTGGCCATCATATCTGCTTCGGGCTCCCACGTAGCTCCCTCCACCTGCTGATTTCTCTATAAGACCTTGAATGAAGCTATTTTCTTGTTCCTCAGTTTACGAATTTGACGGTCAAGGATTTGAATTGGGACCTCCCCATATGAGAGACTATCCTTTATTTATACACTGTCTAGTGGCACAACTGAAGTTGGATCTCCAATGCATTTCTTTAAAAGTGACACACGGAATACAGGGTGCAGTAATGCCTACTCTGAAGGTAACTCCAACTCATAAGCTACCTTGCCAATTCGCCTCAAAATTCTATAAGGTCCTACATATCTAGGAATGATCTTTTCCTTCTTCCCAAACCTCATCACCCCTTTTATGGGCGAAATTTTCAGATAGACCCAGTCATTCACAACAAACTCCAATTCTCTTCTCCTCACATCAGCATAAGATTTATGACGTCTTTGAGCTATTTTCAATATTTCTATGATGAGCTATACCTTCTGCATAGCTTCATGAACCGAGTCTGGCCCGATAATAGCAGCTTCACCCACTTCAAACCACCCAATGGGAGATCTGCACCTCCTACAATACAATGCCTCAAATGGGGCCATCTGGATACTAGAGTGGTAGTTGTTGTTGTATGCAAACTTGATAAGAGGCAAATGGTCATCCCAACTACCATTTAAATCAATCTCACACACTCTCAACATATCTTCTAGGGTCTGAATAGTCTGCTCAGCTTGTCCATTTGTCTGCGGGTGAAAAGTTGTGTTGCGCTTGACCTAGGTGCAAGCCCCTTCTGAACAGACTTCTAATATGCGAGGTGAACTGAGTACCTCTGTCTAAGATAATGGATAATGGTACCCCATGAAGTCTGACCAACTCCCAAATATAAAGCCTAGCATAGTCCTCAGGTGAATCTGTCATTTTGTCTGGGAGAAAATATGTTGACTTAGTCATCCGATCTACTACTACCCAGATGGAGTCATGTTGCTGACATGTCCGAGGTAGACCCATAATAAAATCCATATTCACTTCTTCCCATTTCCTCGTAGGTATGTTGATATCCTGGGTCATACCTCTTGACCTCTGATGCTCTACCTTGAATTGCTGGCAGTTTGGGCACTTAGCTACAAATTCAGCAATATCCCTCTTCATGCCACTCCACCAGTAAATATCTCGCAGATCTTGGTATATTTTAGTAGCACCAGGGTGGATAGAGTATCTTGAGTTGTGTGCTTCATCTAATATTTGCTATCTCAAGTCACCAACATCCAATACGCACAATTTTCCCTAATAACGGAGCACACCATCTCACCCTTTGGAGAAAGCCTCAACCTCCTTTCCGAGAACAACTTTCTTGAGTTTAAGAAGAATGAGATCTTTATTTTGTTTGGACTTAACTTCCACAACTATGGAATAGTCTGACCCACTTTGCATCACCACTCCACCCTCAGCTGAATCAACCAACTGCACCCCTAACCGAGCTAGCCGGTGAATATCATTTGCCAACTCCTTTTTTCCTTTCTCAATATGAGCCACGCTACCCATAGACACTCTGCTTAGGGCATCAGCCACCACATTGGCTTTGCCCGGGTGGTAAAGCACGCTCATGTCATAATCCTTCAGGAGTTCCATGCATCTTCTCTGATGAAGGTTCAGGTCCTTCTGACTGAATACGTACTGGAGGCTCTTGTGATTAGTGAAAACATCAACGTGCGCCCCGTATAGATAGTGTCTCCATATTTTTAGTGCAAACACCACCGCTGCTAACTACACGTCATGAGTGGGATAATTCTTCTCATGAACTTTGAGCTATCTAGAGGCGTAAGCTATCACTTTGCCCCGCTGCATCATAATGCAACTGAGTCCAACTCTAGAAGCATCACAATAGACTACAAATCCTTTTGATCCTTCCGGTAGGGTCAAAACTGGAGCGGTAGTGAGTCGAGTTTTTAGCTCCTGAAAACTCTTCTCACACGTATCTAACTACTGGAATTTCACCTTCTTCTAAGTCAGTCTTGTCAGAGGAGATGCTATAGCAGAAAAGCCTTCCACAAAGCATCGATAACAACTGGCTAGACCCAAAAAGATTTTGATTTCAATTGGGGAGGTGGGTCTGGGCCAGTCCTTGACTGCCTCTATCTTTTGGGGATCAACTTGAATTACCTCACCCGAGACCATATGACCGAGGAAAGTCACGGACTTGAACCAAAATTTGCACTTGCTAAACTTGGCAAACAATTGACATTCTCTGAGTGTCTGAATTAGGTGATTAGAATGCTCTTCCTCATTTTTGGTGCATACAAAAATGTCGTCGATGAATACGATGATGAACATATCTAGATACTGCTTGAAAACACTATTCATCAGGTCCATAAAGGATGCAAGGGAATTTGTTAATCCGAAGGACATAACCACAAACTCAAAGTGCCCATACTGAGTCCTGAAAGTTGTTTTCGGTATACCACACTCTCTGCTCTTAGTTGATGATACCCCAACCTGAGATCTATTTTGGAGTAACAGCTGGCTTCTTGAAGTTGGTCAAATAGGTCATCAATTCTGGGTAGGGGATATCTATTCTTGACTATGACCTTGTTCAACTAATGGTAGTCAATGCACATTCTGAGAGTACCGTCTTTCTTTTGCACGAATAGCACTGGATCACCCCAGGGAGAGATACTGAGTCTGATAAAACCCTTATCTAGGAGATCTTTTAACTGTTCCTTCAACTCCTTAGGCTCAGTTGGAGCCATTCTATAAGGAGGGATGGAGATGGGATGAGTATCTGGAATATGGTCTATACCGAAGTCAATTTTCCATTCAGGAGGGACTCCGGGAAGATCATCGGGGAACACATCTGGAAACTCTCTGACAATAGGGACTGACTGGATAATTGGGGTCTCAGAGTTGGAATCCTTGACTCGAACTAGATGGTATATACATCCCTTGGAAATAAGATTCTTAGCCTTAAGGTAGGAAATAAACCTATCCTTCGGCGCTGAACTACTGCCCGACCACTCTAGAGCTGGTTCATTAGGGAACTATAAACTGACGATCCTAGTTCTGTAGTCAACTGATGCATAACCGGCGTGTAACCAATCCATGCCAAGAATGAGGTCAAAGTTGACCATGTCTAACCCTACAAGGTCATCTGGAATGACTTTATTGTAGACTGAGATTGGATAGTTTCTATACACCCGGTTGGCTCTAACTGACTCGCAAACTGGTGTGGAGATTGAGAAGAGTTCTGATAATACTTCCGGACTAGTATCGAACTAAACTGCTATGTAGGGAGTTACAAATGATAATGTGGCCCCCATATCAAGAAGGCATATACATCCAGGTGGAAAAGACGTAACATACCCAGGACCATATCTTGTGAGTTCTCCTGCTCCTGACAGGATGATAATGCATAAAAATGGGCATTAACCGCCCTCTATACTTGATGTGTTAGTCTGTTGAGGTAGTCGACCTGTTGGAGATGCTAAGGTGGTGGATTGTGATCTCTCTCCCCGGTTGATGGGCATTCCTTAAGCAAATGCCCGAGCTGTCCACAACCAAAACAGCCCTCTCGACAATGAAGACACTCTCCTGGGTGGTTCTTTTCGCACTTGGGGCAAGCTGGATATCTGTTTCCGACACTATAGCTCTGAGACTGAGAGCTAGATGCTCTACCCCGCCAATCCTGATGGGACCAGAAGGTTGTGGCGCTGGCTGAGCTATGCGTTGGAGCCTTCTACTGCTATAGATGCTGCTGCTATGGGCAGTTGCTACTGCCTGACCTCTGGTGGCCATGATCTGATTGGCCAGTCCTAGCCCGCTTGTTCTTCCTTTCCATGTCCCTTAATTTCTCAGCTTCAATTTGTTGGGCATCTGGAGAGGTCAATTTCCTTAATCAGCATCGCTGTTCTGCATTCCTTGAGGACCAAGTTTGACACCCCATTCACAAGCTTCAGCATGCGAGCTCTTGGCTCGGCCACCATCTATGGAGCGTATTTGCAAAACCTAGTAAAATCTAGAGCATACTCTTCCACCGTTCTGCTCCATTGTCTTAGGTTCATAAACTCCTCTATCTTGGCTTCCCTGAACTCCCTTAAGAAAAATCTATCTAGAAAAGCGGTGTTGAACTCCTCCCACTCCACTGGTCTTGCTTCCACAGGTTGTCCCTCTTTCCGCTGCTCATACCAGACCTGGGCTACTCCTTTTTGCTGGTAGGCAGCTAGGTCAGCACTCTTAGAGGATCTGACACCGATTTTATGGGTAATCTTCCGAATCTCATCTATGAACTCTTGGGGGTCCTCCCCCACTTTCGATCCCTAAAAAGATGGAGGGTTCATACGGATGAAGTCCCATACCCTAGCAGCAGTTGCAGATCCGTTTTTGTTAACTGGAACTACTTGTTGGTTCACCTGATTAGTGAAGGTTTGGGCGAACAACTGAATGGCCGCCCTAAATTCAGCGGTTGACACTGAATAATCCTGTGGGTCCACCAGGGCTGGTGGAGTAGTCCGTTGGGAATTTTCGACCCTCCTTCCGTTTCCGCATCGTAGAGGCATATTTCACTGAAACAAAGTAGAGCATGAGTTAGGAGAATGATTTTTGAAACTGAATTTCAACGCATGACAAGGAGTATGAAATAAATGGAAATTTCCTAATGACATCTCATAGCCTTCCTATCATAAGTGTGGCGCGCTTCACACCCATGAAGAGGGACTCTACTCGATGTGGCTTTCAGAAAACCAAGGATACTCTGAACCTAGTGCTCGATACCAAGTTTGTCATGCCCCGAGTCTACACCCTGGACGAAACACGACACTTGGAGTCACAAATAACCCCAAGTCAACCCCTGGTCTATTGTGCACTAGCAATTTGAGTAAAACATAGAGGAAGAATTAAACAATGGAATCGCTTAATAAAACTGAATTTAATAACAAACTCATACATCTGAAAGAAACATACATGTTGAACTTCTGAAATTCTGTTTGAAAGACAATCTACAAGGGATGAGTTGATGGGACAGGCGCCCAGTTAACTACAAATCTGAAAAAAAATGAAAAGAAAAGATATGTAACTAAATCAATAATTTCCCATCCTCGAAGGATGAGAACTCACCAATCGGTATAGCTGAGATCTTCAGTGGGCGGTAAGCTAACGGAGATGAGTCTGAGATCCTGCAGCTATATCATTAGATGATACAAGATAAATTTATGCACCAATACTTTGAATGTACTAAGTAAGTGAGAGAAACATAACACAATAAGATAAGTGAAATAAATGTTGAACTGAGAAGGCATGCAATAACCAACTAAAGCTACTGAACTGAATAACTGATATATTTGGGATAGTCTGAAAGACCCTGTCTGATAGTCAAGCATGCCCTAAGTATGATTATGATCTGAACTGAACTGAACAAGTCTGGACTGGACTGAACTGACTAGTGGGAGAGTCTATAACCGACATGTAACCACCTGAGCTAGACGTGGAGTCTGATGTATACACCCCACCAATAGGACCCAATATACCTTTCCAGAGTATAAAGGCATGAACTGGGTGATCACAAAAGTCTAGGGCCAATCAGGCTAATAAATACTGATACCTACGCTGGCATCGTAGTTTTGGGAGATTGGGTGCACTGGAACCCCGGTTCACTCGGTGCTAAGTCCTACTCCCACTGAAAATCCTAAACTGAATACTAAGTTAATAGCTCAAAACTGGGGTCCAAGAAAAGTTTGGGACATAGAACTAAAAGTACCCTGGGAGTCTTATCAGTCCAGATTATGAAATTAAGTTCTAGACTTGTCAGAGATACTTATCTAGAAGCGTCGTAACCATCTAAGAAAAAACTGTAATATGAACTGGGGTCCTAAGGATAGTCAGAGCAATATATCTAAAATGTCATGACCACCTAGTGGCCCAATAACTGAATATCAAATCTGATTATGATAATTGGGAGGTAACACTGACATCTCAGGAAATTCTCTAATCAAACTGATCATCTCACAATTCTGACTGACATTGAGAATTCTAAAGTTCTTGATAAAACTGAACTGACAATAATTTAATCGAAACTCAATGCTACTAGCAGTATGGGGGTTCCCACAATGGCAAATTCAAGCTAAAATTTCAGTATTTAGGCACTAGAGCAGAGTTCAAGATTCTCTAGTCTAATGATTAGGGCTAAATTTTCATCTCAAAATATTTACCATTGTTGAAATCATAAACTGGGAAAAATAACTATAATTAACATAGGATAATATCCCACCCGAATTAAACAAGGTCTATCAAGAAGTTCTTTAACATTCGAAAAGTTTGCAAGGCTAGAATTCAACTTTGTGCAAATAATAACCAAAAAAACATGAAATGATGGAAGTCATAACTAAAAATAATCATGGATATCATTCTATGTGAATTCAGGGAAAATTTTCATGAATTCTCTTCACATCCGAAAACTCAGGGCCAAGATTTACAGACTAAACTAGAGAGATTTCGGGGACAAAAGGGAAGGACTATTCCCTTGTTTAATTCCCACATACCTGGCTAAGAATTTCCTTGAGGAGGAACTTGAATTTCTGCAATGGATGAAGAATCCTGGACTTTACTCTAAAAGTTCTTGAGAGAAACTCTTCCATGCTTTCTGAGAATCTATGTGGGGAATGAGGGAAAAGGCCGTTCATTCCCACTAATAGGTTTGAAATTATGTATAAAATGATATAGTTTCAAGTTTAGGAAGGTTGGAAATTACTGAATGACCATTGAAAATTTGTAGGTAAAAATTGTCAGATGGTCCTAACAAGGGACCTAACGACTCATCACCCTAGGCCATGACTCGTGGAATCACCCATTAAGTACACTGTCTATCAATAGTTTGGTGTTGTTACTGAATGACTTCACGACTCATTGTTGGTTACCACGACTCGTGGTCACCATTCGTTAGGTACACTGCCTCACTCTCAAAAAATTCTCCCCTAGCTGATCACGACTCACCTCACGAATCGTGGTGACTGACCACGAATCATGGGGTCCTTTCATCAAGTACACTACCTCCACCCCTCTATACTTTCGTTTGCCACTCCTCACGACTGACCTAACAAATCGTGGGGACTGACCATGACTTATTAGGTAATCCAGGGGTATCCTTTCCCCAAAACTTCAAACTTCCTCATCTAGTCTCCCCACGAGTCACCATACGACTCGTCGGCACCTCCAACAGTTCACTTAACAACCCATTTTTTGACTAGTGCTAGATTTTCATGTTTTCTGCAAATTTTCTATTTTTATGTCCCGGATCTAATCTTCGAGTTTTTGGGGGCATTAAAAGTGCTCTGCAAGGAAGGAGGGATTGACCACCGGATCCAGGAATCACTTACCCCCTCCAATTTTTAATCCTAAATTCTAAATCATCATATCTCAATGTCTTTAACAACCACCAAACCCCCTTGGCACCCCCATCCGAGAGAATCTCTCAAAGCTGTAATTAGAAAGCATAATGAAATCCCTGCTTTTATTTTCAATGCTAAAGTTTATTATGGGATTATGGCAGAGGAATATAAATAAACCATAGTCGTAATTTTTTTTAAAAGTAGGCCCCAAATTGATAAAATTAGGGCTACGACAAAGGAGACTGATACCAGATGGGTATGCAGAGGGCTCCGATACCAAATGGGGTAAGACAGGGCAAGGAAACAGCGGGCAAGGTGGCGAGATTGCAGGAACAATAGTTTTCCTACGAAGGGGGACTGGACGTAGACTCACTCATAGCTATTCAAACTGCTCCTCCCTCCAAAAGGACATGGCTCTGGCTCTGATACCAGATGGGTACGCAGAGGGCTCTGATACCAGATGGGTATGTAGAGGGCTCTAATACCAAATGGAGTAATACAGGGCGAAGAAACGGTGGGCAAGGCGGAAAGATTGCAGGAACAATAGTTTTCCTATGAAGGGGGACTGGGAGGCTCTGTAAAGGTTGGTGTCTATGACAACAAGAATGTGTCTATTGATGTTTGTAATGAAGAAGATTTCAATTTTATATATTTCCTTCATGCAATTGAGGTGGAAGGACAAACTATATGGCTCAGCAAATGGACACCAGACTTCACCACAGAGGAGGACAACCCCTTAGCACCGGTGTGGGTTCTTCTCCCTAGACTTCCATTTCACCTACAAACATGAAATTTCATTAAACAAATTCTCAGTGCTATAGTAATTCCTTTAAGTATGCATCTAGAGATTAGAAGCATAACTAGGCCAAGTATGGCCAAGGTTCAAGTTGAAATTGATCTATCTAAGCCAAGGTTAAAAATTCTATTTTTGATGGTCAAAGAAACTCAGCTAATCCTCTAAAAGGGTATATATGAACAAAAAATAGAATATGAAGGAGTGCCAAAAAATTTCAATTACTGTTGACTTCAAGGGAACTACAAAAATCAATGTAGAAGGCTAGAAAGGGATCAAAACAAAGTAAAGGAGGCAAAACAACATGTCAATAATAAGTAAGATAACAGTAGAGAGAAAGACCTTACTAAAGTCCATAATGAGTCTATTGCATTCACTAATCAGGAACAACAAAGAAAAACAACAAAAGACAATCACATGGATGAACAACACCCTACCACTAATGGTCAGTAAAAGCATACGCTAAAAGAGAAAACACAAGACAAGGAGACTATTAAAAGGAAGGTAAATGATCTCAAATCACAAAACAACTGCAAAGAAGAAAAAAGGGTGGAGTGAACCCCTAAAGAAAATATATAAACTGACTAGTGATTTTCATGGAACAATGGTGGGAGAGGACCCACAAGGGTTTATAAATGAGATTAGAAAGATCACCCGAATAATGGGTGTCATTCCCTCAAAAAGTGACTTGGTTGCCTACCAGCTGAAAGGGGTAGCCCAAAGGGAAGGCTGGCAGGAGCAGGAACGGTGGAATGGGAGGAGTTCACTACAGCCTTCCTGGATAGATTCTTCCCTCGGGAGCTCAGGGAGGCAAAGGTAGCGGAGGTTATGAACCGAGACAAGGGAACCGGATAGTAGAAGAGTATGTTCTAGAGTTCACCAGGTTGTCCAAGTACGCTCAAGAGATGGTAGCCGAGCCAAGGACTCGCATGTTGATGTTTGTGAACGGAGTGTTGAACCTGGTTCTCAAGGAGTGTAGGACAACGATGCTGATTAGAGATATGGACCTCTCCAGCCTGTTATCTATGCCTATCAGATTGAGGCCAAAAAGCTGAAGGATATGGAGCGAAACATTAAACGAGAAAGGACTGGACTATCAGATCATGGCCACCAGAGGTCTGGCAGTAGCAACCTCCCACAGTAGAAAAAGGGCTCCAACACCAACTCAGCCAGAGCCCCTACCTTTCGATCCCGCCAGGACTGGAGGGATGGAGCATCTGGCTCCCAGTTTCAAAGCTATAGTGTCAGGAACAGATATCCAGTTTGCCCTAAGTACGGCAAGAACCACCTGGGAGAGTGTATTTAGGGTCGTGAGGGCTATTTTGGTTGTGGACATCTTGCGCATCGGCTTAGAGAGTGCCCGTCAGTAGGGTGAGGGAGATCACAATCAACCACATCATCAGCTCCAGCAGGCCGACCAACTCAGTAGGCCAACACATCAGGTATGGATGGCAGTTAGCGCTAATACCATTTTTATGCATTGTCTTTCCGTCAGGATCAGGAGAGCTCACCTAACATAGTCACGGGTATGTTATGCCTCTTTCACCTAGATTCATAAGCCCTACTTGATTCGGGGGCCACACTATCATTCATGACTTCATATGTTGCGGTTCATCTTAATATTAGCCCAAAAGTATTATCAGAACCTTTCTTAGTATCCACCCAAGTTGGTGAATCAGTGAGAGCCAGTAGGGGGTATAGAAACTGCCCAGTCTCAATCCTGAATAAAGTCACTCAATTTTATCTCGTAGAGTTAGACATGGTCAATTTTGACCTTATCCTCGACATGGATTGGTTACACTCCGGTTATGCCTTTGTGGACTGCAGAACTAATGTTGTCAAGTTCCAATTTCCAAATGAACCAGTGTTAGAATGGACGAGTAGTAGTTCAGCACCTAAGGGTAGGTTTATTTCTTACCTTAAAGCCCAGAAACTCATTTCCAAGGGATGTATTTATCATCTATTTTGGGTCAAGGATTCCAACTCTAAGACCCCAACTATTCAGTCAGTTCCGGTGGTCAGTGAGTTCCCAGATGTATTTCTTGAGGATCTTCTCGGAGTTCTCCCTGAACGGGAAATAGACTTCGGAATAGACCTCCTCCCAGATACTCAGCCCATCTCCATCCCTCCTTATAGAATGTCTCCAGCTAAGCTTAAGGAGTTGAAGGAGAAACTAAAAGATCATCTTGACAAGGGTTTTATCAGACCCAATATCTCTCCCTGGGGTGCTCCAGTACTATTCATGCGTACGAAAGACGGTACCCTCAAAATGTGCATAGATTACCATCAGCTAAACAAAGTCACAATCAAGAACAGGTATCCCCTACCAAGAATTGACGACCTGTTTGACCAACTTCAGGGAGCCAATTGTTTCTCAAAAATTGATCTCAGGTCGGGGTACCATCAATTAAGGGTCAGAGAGTGTGACATACCATAAACAACATTCAGAACTCAGTATGGTCACTACAAGTTTATGGTGATGTCCTTTGGGCTAACAAACGCCCCCGCAACCTTCATGGACTTGATGAACAGAGTCTTCAAGTAGTATCTGGATATGTTCGTCATTGTATTTATCGACGACATTCTGGTATACTCCAGAAATGACGAAGAGCATGCTAACCACCTGAGATTAGTATTACAGACATTCAGAGACCTCCAGTTGTATTCCAAGTTCAGCAAGTGCGAATTCTAATTAAAATCCTTGACTTTATTGGGTTATGTGGTCTCGAGTAAGGGAATACAGGTAGATCCTCATAAGATAGCAGTAGTGAAAGATTGGCCTAGACCTACCTCTCCTATGAAAATCAGGAGTTTCCTGGGCTTAGCTGGTTATTATCGATGGTTTGTGGAAGGCTTCTCCTCTATAGCATCTCCTTTGACTAAGTTAACTCAAAAGAAAGTGAAATTATACTAGTCGGATGTGTGTGAGAAGAGTTTCCAGGAGTTGAAGACTTGAATCACTATCGCTCCAGTTTTGACCTTGCCATAAGGAACAAATGGGTTGGTTGTCTATTGTGACTCTTCCAGAGTTTGACTCGATTGCGTTCTGATACAACAGGGCATGGTGATAGCCTACGCCTCCAAACAACTCAAAGTTCATGAGAAAACTATCCAACTCATGAGTTGGAGTTGGCAGCGGTGGTGTTTGTACCGAAAATATGGAGACATTACCTATATGGGGCTCACATGGATGTGTTGACAGATCACAAGAGCCTTCAGTATGTGTTCAGTCAGAAGGACCTAAATCTGCATCAGAGAAGGTGGTTGGAGCTACTAAAAGACTATGACATGAGTGTGCTGTATCACTTGTGCAAAGCAAATGTTGCGGCTAATACCCTAAGAAGATTATCTATGGGGAGTGTAGCTCATGTTGAAGAAGGCAAGAAGGAAATGGTAAGGGATATCCACAAACTAGCCCGGTTGTGAGTACAGTTGGTGGATTAAGCTAAGGGTGGAGTAGTAATGCAGAGCGGGTCAGTTTCTTCATTAGTTGTGGAAGTTAAGTCCAGACAGGACGAAGACAACATCTTACTTAAGCTTAAGGAAGCAGTACTTCGAAAAGAAATAGAAGCTTTCTCCAAAGGGGGAGATGGGGTGCTCCGTTATTAGGGTAGATTGTGTGTACCAGATGTCTGTGAGTTGAGACATCATATATTGGTTGTAATACCCCGGGAAGGCCTAAGAATAGACCCAGGAGGTGAATTTCAAAAGTATATAAAACTGGAAAAATATCACAGGACGGACCACAGATCGACTTGTGGTATCAAACCACAACTCGTTGTATGTTGTCGTTGGTTGGGGAAATGTTGCTGGCAGTGGAGACAATGAGAGTTATGATAAACCATTTTCTGATACAACAGGCCGTCCTTTGCAGTCGTGGTTAGGGTCAGGCTGGGAGACAGTGTAAACAACGAGAGACCTAACGACCCGTTAGGAAAAGCCACGGGTCATTGGTTGTGGTCGTTGTTAGAGACTAAGAATTTCCAGTGTGGGTGACGGATTAAGACCACGACTCGTTGGAAGGAACCATGAGTCGTGGTGAGGCTCGTGGTAAGTGGGCTCAGATTTTATGATGAGCTAACAATGGACGATGTAACGAGTCATGGGTTGGAGGTACGGTTCATCCTGTCGACCCGTTGTTTGGATCCGAGACTAGGTCATTTAGCAGTCCATTCAATGAGGGACATGACGGGCTATTGGTGGTTCCCACGACCCATTGGTACCGCTCGTGGGTTTGATCCGGCATGTTTTCAGGACAGGTTAATTAAGGGAATTTTGACCTTTTCGTGATATAAGGCCCTAAACTACATCGTTTTGTCTTGGGAAATCTGGGTTTGTAAGAAAATAGACCATCTTAAACTCCCAGTCATGCATGCAAGGGTTTTGACAAGTGATCTAAGGGGAAATTTATAGCTTTTCACCCCAATTCCTTCAATATCATTCTTGGGCTTTTAAGGAGGGTTAGGACTTGACAATCCCAGGTATGTAAGGTCTTCAATGGGTGTATTGTCCCACACCCATGCTCCTTCTCTATTAAATTACTCAAAATTATTTAAAAACTCATGGGGTTTTATATTCGGTTTGTATAAATTTTAATGATTTAATTATGGGTCTTGTGATTTTGAAACCCTATCATTATGTACTGATTTTGATAATCTTTTGAGCTCTAAATTGATATTAGTATGACTGACTTCGAATTTCTAATAATTTAAACCCGATTATGCATGCCCATGATAAACCAATTTATGATCCACTGATCCATTGATGTTTTGATAAGCCTAGCATGTATTATGAATTAAATCATGAATATATTATGTTATCTATTATGATCTTATGGAAATTTAAACTATATNTCATGAATATATTATGTTATCTATTATGATCTTATGGAAATTTAAACTATATGCATGATCTACAAGTATGTATTTATTTTATTAAGCATGAATTATGTTTTGGCCGACTCACGGGCCTCAAATCATGGCTAGTTCACGTATGTTCAAAAACGTGTGCAATTATCATGATTTGACTAGCCCATGAACTCATGTATGTATTATTATTAGCACTATATATGTTTTGAGAGTAGTATCGAAAACCGAGTAGGTTCGGGGCTTAGGTTAAGTCCTTGATCTCATGAACTACATCCCACCGTAGGTATGTTGGGACCCATTCATGTTTGTCCCTGGCCCAAATGGCCCTTTTCATGTGTGATAACGTCCTTCATGGTTCCTACCCTTGTAAAGATACGAACACCCTCCCGACTAGGGTTATAAGTTGGGCTTTATGTGTGCTCATATGGGGTATGTCAGTTAAGAGAATCTCCCACTGTTCCTCATGATTTACGCATGTTATGATTATGTATGTTGGCTCAAGTTATTTTAAGCGTAGTTCTTCTCTTATGATTATGAGTACGTTTATGTTACGAATTTTTTGAAAACCTTGAGCCGTATAATATGTATTATTGATTTATGATACAAGCATGTTGTCCTACTCTTATGACCATTTATGAGTTTTATACATGTTTTAAATGTCCATTTTACTTACCTTTCATACTCAATACATTCCATGTACTGACCGCATACTTTCTATGTTGTATCATCTCATGATATAGGTCCTAATTATCAGGCTCATCCTCACTCGTAGATAGATTCAGACTTGCTCACTACGTACTTGGTGAGTCCTCATGTTTAGTGTGCTACATGTTCACACTCTATGTTATTCCTTTAGTTTTTGGATGTTGGATTTGTTGGGAAGTTGTCCTATCAATCCGCCATTCATGTTTAGAGGCTTATCATACAAAAAAGTTGTATTCCGCCGTATTGTATGAGTATTGTACTATTTTCCCTTATGTTATGTTATGACTACATTCTCTATGCTAAGTCTTCCGCTCATGTGATTGAATTATATGTATGCTCATGCCATGGGTCGAGTTGGGTCTCTCGGGGCTCCTTATCCCATGCCTACAATCCGGGTGTATGTTTTGGTCCTGACAAACTTGGTATTAGAGCCATAGGTTTATGTGTCCTAGGGAGTTTGAAAGCCACGTTAAGTAAAGTTTTTTTCATAGGTGTGAAGCGCGTCACACTTATGACGAAGAGGCTACTAGACATTTAGGAATGTTTCCTTCTTTTATGATCTATGTCGTGTGATGAATGTCCTTTACTCCTCTAATTCGTTCTTTTCGCACTTGCAGAATCATGCCTCCAAGCCAAGTAAATGGAAGGAGGAACGGTAATGGTGATGATTATGAGGGTGCCCATGATGGAGAGCATCAACCAGCTCCACCCATTCATGAGGAGCACATACTAGAGCCAGCCGCCCACGCTGAGTTTAGGGCGGCGATTCAGATGTTGGCACAGGCCATGACAACTCAGGTCCAGAATCATACTATGGAACATTATCCACAAAATGGGAATGCGGAAGCTGCTAGGGTGAGGGACTTTTTGAGGATGAGCCCTCCGGAGTTCACAGGGTCGAAGGTAGACGAGGACCGACATGACTTTATTGAGGAAATTCTAAATATCACCCAGGTTACGGGGGTGAATAATGGGGAATGTGTTGATCTGACCTCCTATCAGCTCAAGGGGGTAGCACATATATGGTTCAAGCAATAGAAAGGTGCTAGGACAGCGAGTGCAGGCCCGATAGGTTGGGATGAGTTCCACACCGCGTTCATGGATCGGTTCTTCCCTCAGGAGATGAGGGAGCTCATGGCAGCTGAGTTTGTGAATTTGAAGCAGGGCAACATGTTAGTCTAGGAGTATGCCTTGGATATCACTCATCTATATAAATATGCTCCGGAGTTGGTGGCGGATCAACGATCTTGGGTGAGCTGCTTTGTTTATGGAGTAGTAGATTACTTGGACAAGGATTGTTGGATTGCCATGCTACACTGGGACATTGAATTTCCCCATATTATATTGCATGCCCAGCAGATGGAGTCGGTCTATAGGAGGCATAGAGAGGCCAAGAGGGCCAAGACCGATAATTACGGGGTTTCTCAGGCCGGGTCAGGAGGTGGATCACGTCAACAATCCCAGCACAGGTTCACTGCTCCAGCTTCATCATCGGCTAGCATGTTGTCCAGGTTCAGGGGAGACCAGAGGAGTAGGGCTATAGGTTCGAGGGATCATGGTAGCATGTATGAGGAGCGCACTTTCCCATCTTGTGCAAGATGTGGTAACAATCATCCCAAGAGGTTCCTGGTCAGTGCCAATGCTTGTTTTAGGTGTGGAAAACTCGGGCACAGGATTAGAGATTGTCCTACAACCAATTCTACCACTCTAGTAGCATGAACCCCTCAGTAGGGTTCCTCCACTAGTTCAGCAGGTGGTCAGCGCCGAAATAAGTTTTATGCCCTAGTACCTCGCCAGGAGTAGGAGGCTTCACCAGATGTGTTCACGGGTATGTTGCAAGTCTTCCATATTGATTCTTATGCTTTGTTAGATCCAGGGGATACTATTTCTTTCATGACCCCTTACATTGCTAGTAGTTTTGGAGTTAGTCCTGAAATTCTGTCAGAACCATTCTGCGTATCTACTACAGTTGGTGAATCAGTTGTAGCTAGGTGGGTATATAGAGGTTGCCCCATTACGGTGTTGCATAAGGTTACCTCTGAGGACTTAGTAGAATTGTCCATGACTGATTTTGAAATCATTTGGGTATGGATAGGTTGTTTACATGTTATGCTTCGATTAATTATAAGACCCGTGCAGTGGAGTTCCAATTTCCGGGTGAGTCAGTTTTGGAATGGAAGTAAATGCAGTTGTACCAGCTGGTCGGTTTATTTCATATCTGAAGGCCAGAAAGATGATCTCTAAGGATTGCATGTACCACCTAGTCAAGGTTAAGGATGTAGAGTCCGAGACCCCGACTATTCAGTGAATTCTAGTGGTGTGCGAGTATTCGAATGTTTTTCCCAATGATTTACCAGGTGTTCCTCTGGAAAGGGAAATTGATTTCAGAATTGATCTACTGCCAGATACGGAGCCTATATCTATTCCTCCTTACAGGATGGCCCAAGCTGAGTTAAAAGAGTTAAAGGAACACTTGAAGGACTTGTTGGATAAGGGTTTCATTAGACCGAGCAATTCTCCATGGGGCTCACCGGTTCTATTTGTTCGAAAGAAGGATGGATTCCTTTGAATGTGTATTGATTATCAGCAACTTAATAAGGTCACCGTCAAGAAAAGGTACCCCTTGCCCAGAATTGATGATTTAATTGACCAGCTCCAGGGTGCCAGGTGTTTCTTGAAGATAGATCTCAGGTCTGGGTATCACCAGCTCAGAGTCCGGGGGAGTGATATCCCAAAGACAGCCTTCAGGACCTAGTATGGGCATTATGAGATTATAGTTATGTCATTTGGACTAACCAATGCTCCTGCATCTTTTATGCATCTAATAAATAGGGTATTCAAGACATATTTGGACATGTTCGTGATTGTGTTCACTGATTACATCCTTATATACTCCCAGAGTGAGGAGGGGCATGCCGCTCATCTAAGAATAGTGCTTCAGATCCTCAAGAATCGTCAGTTGTATGAAAAGTTTAGCAAGTGTGAATTTTTGCTGGACTCGGTGGTAGTTCTGGGCCATGTGGTGTCGAGTGAGGGTATAAGGGTAGATTCTCAGAAAATTGAAGCGGTGAAGAATTGGCCTAGATCAGTGAATCCTTCAGAAAATTCAGAGTTTCTTGGTCCTAGTATGCTACTACCGAAGGTTTTTTTTATGGTTTCTCATATATTGCGGCACCTTTGACCAAGTTGACTTAGAAAAAGATAAAGTTCCAATGGTCAGAGGATTGTGAGAAAAGCTTCCAGGAATTGAAGACCCGACTCACTTCAGCACCAGTACTGGCTTTACTTAAGGGTACTGATGGCTTTGTTGTGTATTGTGATGCTTCGAGAGTTGGACTAGGATGTGTGTTGATGCAATGGGGGAAGGTGATAGCATACGCCTCTCGACAGTTAAAGGTTCATGAAAAGAATTACCTGAGCCATGATCTTGAGTTGGCCGCGGTGGTGTTTGCACTAAAGATATGGAGGCATTACTTGTATGGGGTTCACATGGACATGTTGACGAATCACAAGAGCTTGCAATATGTGTTCACGCAGAAAGATCTCAATCTTCGGCAAAGGAGCTGGTTGGAGTTGCTAAAGGACTACGATATGAGTGTTCTTTACCACTCGGGCAAGGCTAATGTGGTTGCGGATGCACTTAGTAGGATCTCTATGGAGAGTGTGTCCCACGTGAATGAGGTAAGGAAGGAGTTGGTGAGAGATGTCCACAAACTTGGAAAGTTGGGGGTTAGATTGATCGAATCAGCCGATGGCGGCGTTATTGTGCAGAATGGGTCAAAATCGTCCTTGGTGGTTGATGTCAAATCTAAGAAAGATGAGGATCCGAATTTGAAAAGGTTGAAGGAAGCGATGTGGAGTCAAAAGGTTGAGGTGTTCTCCCAAGGGGGAGATGGTGTCCTTCGATACCAGGGTTGACTATGTGTTTCGGACGTTGATAATTTGAGAGTTCGGATATTGCATGAGGCACATGGTACCAGATATTCCATCCTTCCGGGATCCACGAAGATGTATTCGGACTTGTGGGAAATGTATTGGTGGGATGGTATGAAGAAGGATATCGCAGAGTTCGTAGCCAAGTGTCCAAACTATCAGCAAGTGAAGGTTGAGCACCAAATGCCGGGAAGTGTACTTCAAGATATTAGCATTGCCACTTGGAAGTGGGAAGAGATTAATATGGAATTTATTACAAGCCTACCTCGTACTCGCCGACACTATGATTCCATTGGGGTGGTGGTAGACAGGTTAACAAAGGCTGCACACTTCCTATCGGTCAAGACCACGGATTCAGCGGATGATTATGCCAAGTTACATATGGGGGAGTTGGTTCGACTTCATGGAGTTCCCTTGTCCATTATTTCAGACCGAGGTACTCAGTTTACCTCCCAGTTCTGGCGGTCTTTTCAGAAGGGACTTGGGACTCAGATTAAGCTCAACATAGCATTCCATCCGCAAACGGATGGCTAGGCAGAACGAACAATCCAGACACTTGAGGATATGTTGAGGGCATGTGTTTTGCATTTTAAAGGTAGTTGGGATGATCATTTGCCATTGATCGAGTTTGCTTATAATAACAGTTATCACTCTAGTATCCAGATGGCACCGTTCGAGGCCCTCTATGGGTGGAGGTGTAGATCTCCCATCGGATGGTTTGAGGTTGGTGAGGCAGCTATGATAGGGCTAGATGCGGTTCACGAGGTGATGGTGAAGGTCAAATTGATAAGGGACCGGTAAAAAACCGCTCAGAGTCATCAGAAATCGTATGCTGATGTGAGGAGAAGAGATTTGGAGTTTAATGTAGACGACTGGGTATTTCTAAAGGTATCTCCCATGAAGGGAGTCATGCGGTTCAGAAAGAAAGGGAAACTCAGTCCCCGCTATGTTGGTCCCTACCGGGTTATGAGAAGAGTTGGTAATGTGGCGTATGAGTTGGACTTGACATCGGAGTTATCTTCAGTTCATCCCATCTTCCATGTGTCGCTTTTGAAAAAGTGTTTGGATGACCCAGCCTCGGTATCCTGGTAGACAGCATTGGAGTAAAAGACAGCCTCAATTATGAAGAAATTCCCACTGAAATCTTGGATCGTCAGGTTCAGAAGTTGAGGAACAAGGAAGTAGCTTTAGTTAAAGTTTAATGGAAAAATCAGCATGTTGAGGGAGCTACATGGGAAGCCGAAGCAGATATGATGGCTAGATATCCACATTTGTTCTCCACTGTCTCTATTCCGACTTGAGGTATCAGTTCTACTATACGATCCCATTTAGTTTTCATGTTCAGTTCATGTGTGCAAGTTTCTTTTATGTGTATTAGTGTGTGTCTGAAGCATGAGATCAGTTCAGCTATGTGTTATGAATCGGAGATAGTCATTCTGTAAGGTTTTGGTTTAAATGATCAATATTTGTGTATGATAATTGCATGTTTCTATTTTCTGCTTGTTTCCTACATTCAAGGACGAATGTTCCCAAAGATGAGATATTGTAATACCCCCGAAAGGCCTATGAATAGACCCGGGAGGTTAATTTGAAAAGTGCTGAAAACTAGCAAAATATCACTGGACGGACCACAAAACAACTCGTGGTATCAAAACACAAGTGGTTGTATGTTGTCGTTGGTTGGGGAAATGTTGGTTGAGTGGAGACAACGAGAGGTATGATGACCCATTGTGGGATACAACTGGCTGTCCTTTACAATCATGGTTAGGGTTAGGTTGGTCGATAGTGTAAAAAACAGGAGACCTAATGACCCGTTAGGAGAAGCCACGGGTCGTTGGTTGTGGTCATTGTTGGAGGGTAAGAATCTCCAGTGTGGGTGACAGTTTGAGACCATGACTCATTGGAAGGAACCATGAGTTGTGGTGAGGCTCGTGCTAAGTGGGCTCAGATTTTATAATGAGCAAACCACGGACGATGTAAAGAGTCGTGGGTTGGAGGCACGGGTTGTCCTGTCGACCCATTGTTTGGATCTGAGACTAGGTCATTCAGCAGTCAATTCAACGAGGGACATGATGGGCCGTTGGTGGTTCCTACGACCCATTGGTACCACTCGTGGGTTCCATCCGGCCAGTTTTCAGGGCAGGTTCATTAAGGGCATTTTTTACCTTTTTATGATATAAGACCCTAAACTACGTCGTTTTGGCTAGGGAAACCTAGGTTTTTAAGAAAATAGATCTTCCTAAACTCCCATTCAAGCATGCAAGGATTTTGACAAGTGATCTAAGGAGAGATTTCAAGCTTTTCACCCAAATTCCTTCAATTTCATTCTTGGGCTTTTAAAGAGGGTTAGGAGTTGATAATCCCAGGTATGTAAGGTCTTTAATGGGTGGATTCTCCCACACCATGATCCTTCTCTATTAAATTACTCAAAATTATTTAAAAACTCATGGGGTTTTATATTCGATTTGTATAAATTTTAATATTTTAATTATGGGTCCTGTGATTTTGAAACCCTATCATTATCTACTGATTTTGATCATCTTTTGAGCTTTAAATTGATATTATTATGACAGACTTTAAATTTCTAATCATTTAAACCCGATTATGCATGCCCATGATAAACTGATTTATGATCCATTAATCCATTGATGTTTTGATAAGCCCAACATGTATTATAAATTAAATCATGAATATATTATGTTTTTTTATTATGATCTTATGGAAATTTAAACTATATGCATGATCTACAAGTATGTATGTATTTTATTAAGCATGAATTATTTTTTGGCCGACTCACGGGCCTCAAGTCATGGCTAGTTCACGTATGTTCAAGCACGTCTACGATTATCATTATTTGACTAGCCCATGAACTCATATATTTATTATTATGAGCACTATATATGTTTTGGGAGTAGTACCGAACACCGAGTAGGTTCTGAGCTCAGTTTAAGTCCCGGATATCATGAACTACGTGCCACCATAGGTATGTTGGGATCCATTCATGTTTGTCCCTGGCCCAAATGGCCCTTTTCATGTATGATCATGCCCTTCATGGTTCCTACCCTTGGTAAGGTACGAACACCTTCCTGACTAGGGTTATAAGGCAGGCTTCATATGTGCTCATATGGGGCATGTCGGTAAAGAGAATCTCCCACTGTTCCTCATGATTTATGCATGTTATGATTATGTATCTTTGCTCAAGTTATTTTAAGAGTAGTTCTTCTCTTACGATTATGACTATGTTTATGTTACGAATGTTTTGAACTTGAGCCATATAATATGTATTAATGATTTATAATATGAGCATGTTGTCCTACTCTTATGACCATTTATGAGTTTTATACATGTTTTAAATGTTCGTTTACTTACCTTGGATATGCAATACATTCCACGTACTGACCACATACTTTCTATGTTGTATCGTCTCATGATACAGGTCCCAGTTCTCAGGCTCATCCTCACCCGTAGATAGATTTGGAATTGCTCACTGCGTATTGGTGAGTCCTCATGTTTCGAGGGCTACATGTTCACACTCTATGTTATTCCTTCAGTTTCTAGATGTTGGATTAGTTGGGGAGTTGTCCCATCAATCCGTCTTTCATGTTTAGAGGCTTATCATACTAAAAAGTTGTATTCTGTCGTATTATATGACTATTATACTGTTGTATTCTGCCATATTGTGTGAGTATTGTACTGTTTCCCTTATGTTATGTTATGACTACGTTGTCTATGCTAAGTCTTCCGCTCATGTGATTGAATTAGATGTATGCTCATGCCATGGGTTAACTTGGTGCCTCTCGGGGCTCCTTGTCCCGTGTCTATGATCTGGGTGTACATTTGGGTCGTGACATTGGTTGAAGCACACAGTTCTACATATTCCATTCACCCTGGTGCTACCATAATGTACCATAGATTTATGGGATATCTACTTGTGGAACGACATGAAAAGAGATATTGTTGAATTTGTAGCTAAGTGCCCGAACTACTAGCAAGTTAAAGTAGAACACCAGGGACCAGGAGGAATGACTCAAGATTTCAGCATGCCCATATGGAAGTGGGAAGAAGTAAACATGGATGACTAAGTCAGGTCACTTCCTCCTAGTTAAAACCACGGACTCAACTGAAGACTATTCCAGACTTTACATCTGAGAGTTGGTCAGACATCACGGGGTGTTGTTATCGATTATCTCTGACAGAGGAACTCAGTTCACCTCACACTTTTGGAAATCTTTTCAGAAGGGAATAGGCACTCAGATCAAGCTCAGCATAGCTTTTTACCAACACACAGATGGGCATGCTAAACGGACTATTCAGACTCTACAAGATATATTGAGAGCATACGTGATCAATTTCAAAGGATGTTGGGATGACCATTTGCCTCTTATCGAGTTTGCATACAACAACAGTTACCACTCCAGTATCCAGATGGCCCCGTTTGAGTCATTGTATGGTACGAGGTGCAAATCTCCTATTGGGTGGTTTGAAGTGGGTGAAGCTACTATTATCAGTCCAGACTCGATTCATGAAGCTATGCAGAAGGTACAACTCATCAGAGAAAGATCGAAAACAGCTCATAGCCGTCAGAAATCTTATGTTGATATGAGGAGAAGAGAATTGGAGGTTGTTGTGGACGACTGGGTTTATCTGAAAATCTCGCCCATGAAAGGAGTGATGAGGTTTGGGAAGAAGGGAAAGCTCAGTCCGAGATATGTGGGACCCTATAGAATTCTGAAGTGAATTGGTAAGGTAGCTTATGAGTTGGAGTTACCTTCAAAGTTGGCATCTATGCACCCTTTATTCCATATGTCACTTTTGAAGAAATGCAACAGAGATCCAACTTCAGTTGTGCCATTGGACAATGTAAAAATAAAAGATAGTCTCTCATATGAGGAGATCCCACTCCAAATCCTTGACCATCAAGTTTATAAGCTGAGGAACAAGGAAATATCTTCAATCAAGGTCTTATGGAGAAAACAGCAGGTGGAGGGAGCTACGTGGGAAGCCGAAGCGGACATGATGGCCAAATACCCACACCTATTTTCTACCGGCTCCATTACAACTTGAATTATTAATTTTGTCCTAGAACTTAATTTAGTTTAATGTTGAAATCATGTATTCAAGTTTCGTTTATTTTATGGGTTGTATGTATGGAAGGTAAATTCAGTTCAGTTATGTATTTATGAAACAGAGGTAGTCATTCTGTCAGTTTTGGAGTTAAATGAGTAGTATTTAAAGATTTTGATTGTTATTCTCTGCTTCCTGTGTGTTCTCCAACATTCGAGGATGAATGTTTTCAAGGGGAGATATTATAATGTCTCAAAAACTCAAAGACTTGATCCGAGACTTAAAATAAAGAAAATTGGAAATCTGCAGAAAATCCTCAGAATGACTCACCCAACGAGTCATTGTGAGATCAAATGAATCGTTAGATTAGTCGTGCGAAGGGGATTTAGAAATGGGAGAAGGGTACCGCACGGACGACCCAATGAGTCGTGGTCAATCCCTATGATTTGTTAGGTCAGTCGTGGGGCAGTGGCAGATAGGAGATGAGAGGAGGAGACTATCAAATCCTTTTCACTCATCTGACCAAAATTTTTTTGAGTATATTCCTAATTTAGTAAACTCTGAGGATAATGTGATGCTCATGCAAGAAGCAACCTTAGAAGAAGTTTAAAATGTTTTATTTATTAATGATCCTAAAGTGCTCCTGACCCTGATGGCTTCACTGCAAAAGACCTAGGACATTATAGGCTCTGACATGCTGAAAATGGTTAAGGCTATTTTAATGGTTCTAAACTCACCAAATACTTCATTTGTACTTGTCCGATGCTTATTCCTCTGAAAAGATTAGTTCTAAAGTTCTTAATGATAGGCTGGACAAGATTATTCCTAAGATCATATCTCTTAATCAAAGTGGTTTTATTAAAGGTAGAGATAATGCTTAAAATGTCCTCTTAACACAAGAAATTACTCATGATATAAGAAAGCCTAACAAAGGTAACAATGTTGATATTAAGCTTGATATGTATATGACATATGATAGACTTTCCTAAAATTTTCTTTGTAATACCATGAAGAAAATGGGATTTTCTGATATATGGATCAATATCATTAGAAATCTCTTATCTAATATGTGATACACTGGAATTATCAATGGAAAGAGAAATGGTTTCTTTAAGTCTAAAATGGGAGTCAAACAGGGTGACCTAATCTCCCCATATATGTTTATCATTTCTTCTGACGTGTTATCCAGGATATTGAATAGTCATTATGAGAACCCAAGATTCAATGGCTTCCATATGAAAGGAGATGGCCCTCAGATCAACCACTTGGCTTATGCGATGATTTCGTTATCTTCTGCTCAGGTAAGACCTATACCTTACATCTTATTAATAGCATGCTTAGTACCTATGAAAAGAATTTTGGACAACTGATTAACTATGAAAAAAGTTGTTTCTTAGTTGATGACAAAGTTTTCAATAATAGAAGTTCCATTATTTCTAAATGCTTGAAACTGAATAGGAAAGATTTGCCTATAAACTACTTAGGCTGCCCTATTTTTATAGGTAGGAAAAAGATTGAATACTTTTTTGTAATTGTTAATAAGGTCAATATGAAAGTTAGCACTTTGATTGCAATACCTTTTCCATAGGAGGTAAGATTATTTTGATTAAACATGTTTATCTATTATGCCTATCCATTTACTTTCCATCTGCCACCCTCCTATCACTGTTGAATCAAATGGAGAGGATCATGGCTAACTTCCTTTTGAGGCAATATAGATGGTAATCATAAGCACCACTGGGCTGCTTGGAATAAGTTGTGTCACCCTACTAAAGAGGGAGGAATTAGTATTAGGCCTCTTCATGAAATCTCCAATACTTTTTCATCTAAATTTTAGTGGAAATTCAGAACAAAGAACTCTCTTTGGACAAAGTTTCTCAAGGCCAAATACAGTAGGAGAATCCATCCTATGGCCAGGAAAGTCAACTATACCCAGTCACATACTTGGAGGAGAAATGATGAATATCAGGAATAAGATTGACTATCTTATTCACTAGGGGATCAACTTAGGTAATTCCAATTTCTGATGGGATAACTAGACAGGTAAGGGGAATTTTTCAAAATATGGTAATGTTTCTACCTCTATTGACTTCCCTGTTAAGAATTTTAATATCAATGGTAACTGGAATGTCCCTGAACTACTGCATAATATGTATTTGTTCATAGTTAGCATTATCCAGAGAGCTAAAATTCACTCTCCTAGTCGTGAAGATCAACCTTTTTGGTCTCATAACATAGATGGCATATTCTCTTGTAACTCTGCTCGAAATACCATTAGAACTCAGAAAATCAAAACTAATTTTAATAATATGACTTGGCATAGACACATTCCTCTAAAAGTTTCCTTTTTTCATTGGAGGTTGTTCAGGATCAAGACTGTAGTTGATATGGATGTTATCGGAGTTGGTGTCAATCAACATGCCATCTAGATGTGTGTCTAACCGAGGAGCATCTATTACACGATAGTGACATTAGTAAGACCATCTTAACATACTTATGCAACCTCTTTGGAGTCAATAACACCACTTCTTCCATCAAACAAAAATTCATTAATTGGTGGATGAAAGACACTTAGAAATTAGTCAAGAAACTAGCTCTCCAAGCCCTTCCTCACACTATCATTTCGCTAGACAGAGAAAGAATTGCATATAAAAATCTTTCCCTTTTTTACTTATTTATAGATTTCAAATAGGAGAAATGACATGAAATTTTGTTTTGGTCTAAACATAAATTAATTTTATTTTTATTCAATGAGTATATTCCTATTACAATAATCTGATCTCAATTAATGTGTTTGACACCACAATTTAAAATATTTCTTTAAAAAGTTCTTTCATCGATGGAAAAAAAGTGTTAACTTTTTTAAATGGAAAAAAGCTGCACTTTAAATGGGAAAAGGCTATTGTTTTAATATAATTCCACTCATATTTTAATACCATTACAGCCTCTCTTTAACCCCAATTTCGGATAAATTTTAACCCAAAAAATACACCTGACCCAATCAAAACCCCAAAAGATTCAGCCCACTTCCTCTTCAAAGCACCTAACACCTCTTCTTTTACATTTTATTCCGAACTCTCAAATGAACAAATCCCTAACAGACTCATAGTTCACCAGCTGACCCTAAAATTATGAGCAGTAGGTTCCAAATTGACGAAAACCCCTCATCAAGGATATTTTCTACAATGGTTTTTATATCCCGGGAGCTTAAAGATCGGACCCGGAAGTTAAAATAGGAAAATTGTGAAATTGGTGTTGCAAACTCAGGATAAATCATTGGAAGATCCGTGAGGAGAGCCCACGAGTCATCAGAGACCTGTGAAGCTTGCGAAAAGTTTAAGGAGAAGGGTCCCCACGAGCATGGCAACGACTTATGGTCAGACCCCATGATTCGTTAGGTCAGTCGTGGGGTGAGGGAGGAGGAAAATAGGAGAAGGTAAGGCAGTGAACCTAACAGAAGCTGACCACGATTTGTTGGTCCAGGTAACGAGTCGTGGGATGATATAAGTATGAAGTGGTATAATTGAGGCAATGCACTTGACGGTTGGTGAACACGAGTCATTATCACGCCTAACGAATCATTACGTCAGTCGTTACAAGCCCAGGGGATCAGGCAAGCAGTGTACTTAACGAGCTAGGCAATGAGTCGTTGCCATGGACCACGATCCGTCAGATCGTTCGTTAGGACCTCCTGGCAGTATTTTCCTGTGAATTCAGTAAGGATCTTTTTGTAATTCCTAAGTTCCTAAGACCTAAACTACATCATTTTAGCGTATAAAAGGTGGGTTTTTAAAGGAATAATCTATTTTAAGTCCTCATTCATGCATGCAAGAGTATAGTGAGGTGATCAACGGTAATTCAAGGTTTCCCTCTTCAAACTCTTCCAATTCCTTCTTGGGTATTCAAGGGATATTAAAAATCAGTTGTTTTCAGGTATGTAAGGCTATCAATGGGTGTTTCCTTTCAAACCCATGCCCATTCTCTACAATTTCATGAAAGTTCTACCAAAATTTCAATTGGTTATGAAGTAAATTTATATAAAAATTTAATGATTGTTAATGGGCTTTGTAATTTTAGAATCTTATCATATTATATGGGTTTTTGATCAGCTTTTATAATTTAAATTATTTATAATGTTATCGATTTTGATTTCTATTGAATGAAGCCTAATTATGCATGACTTATGATGTACTAATTTATGATCTACCTTTCAATTGATAATATTTGTGAGCCCAACATGAATTACAATTTAGAGTATGGATTTAATCAATTACTCATCATGATTTTATGAATTTCAAGCTATATGCATGATCTTCAAGTATATATGAACTTTGTGATTCATGAATTATGTTTTGGCCGACTCATGGGCCTTATTTCATGGCTAGTTCACGTATCTAAAAGTATGTTTATGATTATCATGATTTAACTAGCTCATGAATTCATGTATGTTATACTATGATAACTATATATATTTTGGGAGTAGTATCAAACACCGAGTAGGTTTGGGGCCCAGGTTTTGCCCCGGATCTCATAAACTACATTCCACCGTATGTATGTTGGGACCTCCCATGTGACTGTCCTTGGCCCAGTTGGCCATTATCATGTGATCATGTCTTTTATGGTTCCACCCTTGGAAAGGTACAAACTACCTCTCGACTAGGTTGACAAGTCGGACTTCATGTGTGCTCATATGGGGTATGTCGATTAAGAGAATCTCCCACTGTTCCTCATAATTTATGTATGTTATGATTATGTATTGTGGCTCAAGTAATGTTAAGTAAAGCTTTTCTCCTATGTCTATGATTATGTTGTATTACGAATGTTTTTGAAAACCTTGAGCCATATGTTATGTTATGATGTTTACGATATGAGCATGATGTCCTACTCTTTTAATCATTTATGAGTTTTATATATTTTAAATGTCCGTTTTACTTACCTTGCATACTCGGTGCATTCCATGTACTGACCGCATACTTTCTTTGTTGTATCATTTCATGATACAGGACCCGGCTCTTAGGCTCACCCTCGTCAAGTCTCCCTATTCTTATAACTAGTGTTAAGCGCGTGTGCAGAAACATGCCCTCTCAGAGCAACGATGGGAGTCAGCTAGTGCCACCACCTCGATGGATTCCATGCACGTTACTGATGTGGAGCTTGGGGCCTCCCTCAGAGTATTGATGCGAGCTATGATCACCCAGCCTAACCAGCAGTGTATAGCACCAATGAACCCTACCGGGGAGGCAGCAACTACTAGGATTCAAGGACTCATGAAGGAGAGCCCGCTAGAGGTTGGTGACTTGAGTGTGGTTGGGGAGTGTAGAGGGAACAAGAGGGGAAACAATAGGCCCATAGCCGAAAATCATAAGAGATCCCAACAAGGGGCGAGTAGTGGAAGTCACTCTCAAATTCTTCAGAAGTCTCTAGTCCAAGCTCGAGGATACAAGCCCCGGGTGGAGGAGATTACTTAGCCAAATTGCAGACGTTGGGGGAAGCATAACCGAGGGAAGTTCTTGGCAAGTTCATATGTTTTTTTTTATTGTGTCCAACTCGGTCATAAACACAGGGATTGCGCTGCAGCCATGTGAGATGGTCGGAAAGGCCGTGCTCCAAATCCTCCTCCATCAGCTCTAGAAAATCACTTACCCGAGCAGCACACATTATCAAGAGAAAGTGGCAGTCAACCATAGATGTACTCTCAGGTATGTTATAAGTTATTCCCTCATACCTATCATGATTGCTAGTTTCGAGGACTACTGTAAGAGGTCCAATTCTTTTTTGGGCATTTTAAGATGAGATTTATCACTTGGGAGGTGAGGAAACGGAAGGTTGAGGGCCCAATCATGTCTTGCGTTTTTAGTAAGGAAGTCCTATGGCTGGCATTTGGGGGTAGTCCCTCCTTTCCTCTTTAGATGTCCCCTTATGTATCGCTCGACACTACTCTCAACTCGTGATTACGTTCAACACCCTAAGATGACAGGAAACCCTGTCCGTCAACGATCCCAATATTACCGTTTCATTTCATGTCATGACCCTCGTTATGTATGTGAACCCATGTTTCATAGCACGCTCTCCCCTATGAATTCAGCCCCCAGAGTTTATTCTATCGGCTCATGAGATGGTGCTATATCAGGTATATGCCAATATTAGGCTTCTTACATGATTTGTACTCATGCATCCCTTACTCTAAACCCTAAGGATGTTCCCCATGATGGAAATTCTGGTTAAGAGATGTACGTACAGGATAACTCCCTATCCCCTCCATAGATTCCATACCTAGTACAGAAAACCCAGTTATTGACCAAGCCTGGAAGTGCAACAAGCCACATGGTCATTTTGTGGTTGTCGATCCATTTTCCTAGGATGAACCTTCCATATCATTACTCTGTTGTTCATAATTTGTGGAAGTGGGATACTTCATACCGAGATGATTTAATAAATATTGGGTGAGATTTTTGAATTTTGAAGGGTTTGAAGTTGAGGATTGACCAAAGTCAGCAATCTAGGTTGTCAAGCTCACATATGGATTCTGAGAGCTTGGTAGTTCCGGGTGACGAGTTATGATTTAGTTGGGTAGGTTGAATGGGTTAATAGGTTATTAGAGAGTGATTTGAACCTCGGGTTGAAATTATAGGTTTTGGGAAAGCTAGATGTGATTATGGTAAAGTCGAGGATAACTTGATGGTTTCAACCGATCCAAAGTGTGTTTCAAGATTAGAATGCGTATTTGGGTTGTGACTGGAGAATTTTGGGTGAATTCTGGGTAAAGTAGACTACATTGCATGTTTGTCATGATCTTAGGCATAAAGGATAGAGACTCAGGTGTTGGGAACCTCATAATTCTTGACAGGAATTTGTAAGAGTTCATTTGGTCGACTCTTCCGATGGAGGTGTGGGAGGAAAAATGGATCAGAATCGTCCATGGTGATAGATGTGAAATATAGGTAAGATGAGGATACCAATGTTGGTAAAGCTGAAAGAAGCCGTCCGAAGTCAAAAGGTGGAGGTTTTCTCCCAAGGGGGAGATGGTGTTCTTCTGTACCAGGGTCATTTGTGTGTTCCAGACGTTGATGATTTGAGGGGCCGGATATTGCATGAGGCACATGGTACCAGATATTCTATCCATCCGATATACACGAAGATGTATCGTGATTTACGAGAAATCTATTGGTGGGATGGCATGAAAAAGGATATTGCAGAGTTCGTAGCCAAATGTCCAAATTGTTAGCAAGTTAAGGTTGAACATCAAAGGCTGGGAGGCGTACTTTAGGATATTAGCATTCCTACTTGGAAGTGGGAAGAGATTAACATGGATTTCATAACAGGATTACCCTGTACCCACCGGCAATATGATTCCATTTGGGTTGTGATAGACAGGTTAACCAAGGCTACATATTTTTTATCGGTGAAAACCACAGACTCAACGGATGATTATGCCAAGTTGTATATTCGGGAGTTGTTTTGACTTCATGGAGTTCCCTTGTCCATTATTTCAGACCGGGGTACTGAATTTACCTCCTAGTTGGCGGTCTTTTCAGAAGGGGCTTGGGACTCAAGTTAAGCTCAGCACAGCCTTTCATCCCCAAATGGATGGCCAAGACAAACAAACAATCCAAACTCTCGAGTACATGTTGAGAGCATGTGTGATGGACTTCAAAGGTAGCTGGGATGATCATTTTCCCTTTATCGAATTTTCTTATAATAACAGCTATCATTCTAGCATCCAGATGGCACCATTCGAGTCATCCTATGGGCGGAGGTGTGGGTCTCCCATCGGATGGTTTGACGTTGGTAAGGTAGCTATGATAGGGCCTGATTCGGTTCACGAGGCTATGGTCAAGGTTCAATTGATAAGGGACAGGCTGAAAACTGCTCAGAGTCGTCAAAAGTCATATGCTGATGTTAGGAGAAGAGATTTTGAGTTTGAGGTAGACGATTGAGTATTTTTAAAGGTATCTCCCATGAAGGGAGTCTTGCGGTTTGGGAAGAAAAGAAAACTTAGTCCCCGCTATGTTGGTCCTTACCGGATTGTTAGAAGAGTTGGTAAGGTAGTGTATGAGTTGGAGTTTCCCTCAGAGCTATCTTTCATGCATTCCATGTTTTATGTATTACTTTTAAATAAGTGTTTGTGAGATCCAGCTCTAGTAGTCCAAGTAGACAGCGTTGGTGTAAAAGACAACCATAGCTATGAGGAGGTTCCGGTGGAAATACTAGATCGTCAAGTTCGGTAGCTAAGGAACAAGGAAGTAGCTTCAGTTAAAGTCTTATAAAGAAATCAACATGTTGAAAGATCTACGTGGGAAGCAGAAGCGGATATGAAGGCTAAATACCCACATTTATTCTCTACTGGTTCAGTTCCAACTTGAGGTATCAGCTCTGCTCTATGACTCTATTTAGTTTTCATGTTTAGCTCATGTGTTCAAGTTTCTTGTATATGTATGGATGTGTATGTGAAATATGAGATCAGTTCATCTATGTGTTATGAATCGGAGGTAGTCATTCCGTAAAAATTTCGATTTAAATGATCAGTATTTGAGTATGATAATTGCATGTTTCTACCTTCTTCTTGTTTTCAACATTTGAGGATGAATGTTCCCAAGGGGGAGATATTATTATACCGCGAGAGCTTAAAGATCAGACCCGAGAGTTAAAATAGGAAAAATTGTGAAATTTGTGTTGCAAACTCATGACGAGTCATTGGACGACCCGTGAGGAGAGCCCACGAGTCACCTGATGACTCGTGGGGGGACCTGTGAAGCTTGAGGAAAGTTTAAGGAGAAGGGTCCCCACGCGCGTGGCAACGACTTGTGGTCAGACCCCATGAGTCGTCAGGTCAGCCATGGGGTGAGGGAAGAGGAAAATAGGAGAAGGTAAGGCAGTGAACCTAATGGAAACTGACCACGACTCGTTGGGTCAAGTAATGAGTCGTGGTGTGAGTCATGGGATGATATAAGTGTGAAGTGGTGTAATTGAGGCAGTGCACTTGACAGTTGGTGACAACGAGTTTTGGTCACCCCTAACGAGTCGTTATGTCAGTCGTTACGAGCCCAAGGGATCAGGCATGCAGTGTACTTAATGAGCTAGGCAACAAGTCGTTGCCATGGACCACGATCTGTCAGGTCGTCCATTAGGACCACCTGGCAGTATTTCCCTGCAAATTCAGTAAGGACCTTTTCATAATTCCTAAGTTCGTAAGACCTAAACTACGTCGTTTTAGCCTATAAAAGGTGGGTTTTAAAAGGAGTAATCTATTCTAAGTCCTCATTAATGTATGCAAGAATATAGTGAGGTGATCAAGGGTAATTCAAGGTTTCCCTCTTCAAATCCTTCCAATTCCTTCTTGGGCATTCAAGGGAGATTAAGAATCAGTTGTTTTCAGTTATGTAAGGCTATCAACGGGTGTCACACCCATGCCCAATCACTATGATTTCATGAAAATTCTACCAAAAATTCATTAGGTTTTGAAGTAAATTTATATAAAAATTTAATGATTGTTAATGGGCTTTGTAATTTTCGAATCTTGTCGTATTCTATGGGTTTTTTATCAGCATGTATAATTTAAATTATTTATAATGTTATCGATTTTGATATCTATTGAATGAAGCCTAATTATGTATGACCCATGATGAATTTATTTATGATCTACCTTTCAATTGATGATATTTACGAGCCCTACATGAATTACGATTTAATGTATGGATTTAATCAATTACCCCTCATGATTTTATAAATTTCAAGCTATATGCATTATCTACAAGTTTGGATGAACTTTATGATTCATGAATTATATTTTGGCTGACTCATGGGCCTTGTTTCATGGCTAGTTCACGTATATACAAGTATGCTTATTATTATCATGATTTAAATATCCCATAAATACTATGAACACTATATATGTTTTGGGAGTAGTATCGAACACCGAGTAGGTTGGGGGCCCAGGTTTTTCCCCGGATCTCATAAACTACGTGCCACCGTAGGTATGTTGGGACCTCCCATATGACTGTCCCCAGCCCAGTTGGCCCTTTTTATGTGATCACGTCTTTCATGGTTCTACCCTTGGCAAGGTGCGAACGACTTCTCGACTAGGTTTACAGTTCGGACTTCATGTGTGCTCATATGGGGTATGTCGGTTAAGAGAATATCCCACTGTTCCTCATAATTTATGTATGTTATGATTATGTATCGTGGCTCAAGTCATGTTAAGTAAAGATTTTCTTTTATGTTGTATTATGAATGTTTTGAAAACCCTGAGCCATATGTTATGTTACAATGTTTATGATATGAGCATGATTTCCTACTCTTTTAATCATTTATGAGTTTTATATATTTTAAATGTTCGTTTTACTTACCTTGCATACTCGGTACATTCCACATACTGACCGCAAACTTACTATGTTGTATCGTTTCATGATACAGGACCCGGCTCTCAGGCTCACCCTCCTCAGTAGCTCTTCAGAGTTCTCTATCAGCTTATTTGGTGAGTCCTCATATTCTGAGGGCCATATGTTTAGACTCTATTGTTCTCTTTCAGTATTGGTATTGTAGGGCTAGTTAGGGTATTATCCCATCAACCCGTCTTTCATGATTAGAGGCTTTTCAGACTATAAGTTGTATTCAGCCGTCATAGATGGATCATGTTGTCACGCCCCGCCTTGGGAGGCATGACTGCACCTGGTGCCCTACTAGGACCTGGACTGCTGGACTACTGAGCCTAAGCACTTCTGGTGCCAGGCTGACTCTAATTCTGGATTTATGAAAACAACGGGCCACTTCTCGTGCCGTCACTCTACTCGATGAGGAAACAATCTGCATATAACGGCCGTAAATACAGCCTCCGGCCATCAAGTCCTATAGCCACCTGCAGGAATATAATAGCTACCTAGAACAACTGAACATAAGGGAGCCTATGCGGGCCGACAAGGCCACCATGCTGACTAGTTATCATTGAAAAGTAGAATCAAGTGCTAAATCGGACCTGACCGACAGCCAACAGAACAAGGCCCCACACGGCCATCACATGCAAACTAAAAACATAGACACGACTCCCATACGACTGGTACAACTAACCATAGGAATATACAATCCGCAAGCTCTAAGAATAATAAGATGGCTCGGGACCCTACCCATACCGTACAAACAAAAAGGGAAGTAAACCTTTTAGCTATCAAGCTCCGAATGATAGGAGCCGAAGACTTCAGACAAGCCGGCTAGAACTACGAGGGATCTGCTCCTCGTCTATGAGTACCGCAAGTAATGCAGCGTCTCAAACGGGCGCGCACTACCGGTACTAAGTATGCAAAGCAATAACCGAAAATAACTAAAGCAAACAATAATACCGATAGATACTCCCCTAAGTAATAGGAGACGGGCCGAGACCGATCAAAGAGCGTAATCCTACTAAAGAGAGTAAGAATCATACCCGATAACATGGAGGTCTACTTTCTATTTATTAATACCTAAATACAACATAAAGATACAAGAACCTTACCATCCCTCATAAGTCGTAAGGTACCAACCAAAGACACAATCTATATACCCCTACCCGTGTCATACCATCCACCTAGTAACTATGAGCATGTTGTCGGCCCCCGGGTATGCAACTTGTGCTCGCCGGGCCCCCGACTATAGTTGTATCTGAGTCCTGGAGGCCCGAAATTTGAAATCTTAAATTCGACTCCGCACTCTGCCAAAGCACCTCGATTGTGGGTGTGGTATAGTGCCGATCAGCCTGCTATGGGGAATCTTTCATCCCACCCTCCACCGTCATGACGGCATGCCACTCCGTAGAGTGACGTATCCTCATCCTTCGCGGTGAGTCGACAAACATAACCCCTGGGGCGGTCAAGGAAGCTACAAAAGACTTCATGCAGGATTCTGATGTTGAAAGCAAAGTCTTGGGCTAAGGGTGCCCAAAACAGAACAATCATGTCTCCACATATAGCAATAGGCACATGTAATATATATACTGGATCTGATAATAATATTTATGTTCTAGTATTCTGTTATGAATCTCATATTTAAATGTACTGAATCTGATACTGAAATATACTGAATCTGTAATAATATTTTTAGAATATTCTGCTGGGACTTATACTGTTTTATATTCCTAACATGCTTACTAAATTTCATACTGAACATAATATATGACTTCTGAAACACTCTACTGAAATTCGTACTATTTTGCTATACTAGAACTACAGCTTGCCGAAAGAAACTAGCTTTACATACCTCAACTGTCGATTTTCTGATTAACTGGCGTAACTCGGCGTGACGATGATTCACCGGCCGAATTTCGCGAAACTAACTCCGCAGGAATGCTCTCGGTAGCTTTATACTTCGCTACTCGAAGTTAATTCGAGTTTGGACCGCGTTTGACGGTGTCAACGGAGGGAAATTTAATCAAACCCTTCATTCCCCTCTGTTTCTGTTCGTTTACTTGAAATTATATGAAGGGAAAATGATTTAAAACGAAGTGGTAGCCTTATATACTTGGGGCCTTTATGTCGTATTTGTCGAATGCGATTTATAAGTCGCATTTGTCGAATGTGGTTTATAAGTCGCATTTGTCGAATGCGATTTATAAGTCGCATTTGCCTTGCGACGCTCCGACTTGGAGCTTGTCCGGTCTCTCCCCGGGCCCTTTTCTCGCACGT
>JACEIK010000282.1:277354-339324 GCA_018107945.1 Datura stramonium
ACTACCATTCCACCTTCAAGGAAATTCTAGCTGTGAAAAATGGAATCAAGAAATTCAACTTCTTCCTAATTCACACTGAATTCCTCATCGAGATGGATATAAAGGCGTTCTCGAAGATGAACCAGCTAAATCCAAAGATACTTCCACACCCGCAAATTCTCAGATGGGCACAGTGGTTCTCACCCTACAAATCCCAAGTGAAGAACCTGAAAAGGAAAGATAATTTTCTGACAGACTTCCTATCACGACTGAATGAATTCACAAAAACGTTTTTGCCAGAGAAGCCTAAGAAGATGAAGGAACCAGCCGGACATATGTTCATTCTTACTAACCCACCAGGTCCCAGGTCATCAAGGATGCCAAGCCATCTGCCAGACTTGTTCAGTCAATATGTGGACCCATTCTACCCATCCATCCTGATCGAAAGACGGACTTTCTATGAGCTACAAGTTTTCAGGATATATGGAGGATCCATCCTGAAACCTGATGGAGTCAACTCGGAATACCCATTTTGTTACGTGTTTATTCCACTTGCTAATGATTTCCCATAGGAACTCTAATGGTTCTTCTGGTACTTATGTCACCAGTATTACATCCTGATGGAATTCAAATGCAACGTATTTAGGGATTTTGACAAGATTGAACCAACTTTGAAGATATTTCTACAATGGTTCAAACCGCGTAAATACTAGGTTCAATGGTTCAAGAATTCATACGATGCAATGATATTCATGCTGCATCGGCCAGTAAAGTTAATCGACGGAAAAGTCCATGCCGTTCCAAAGCTCTCTTTCTGTTGGCGATTTCCAGTCTCTATTTTGTCCTTGGAAGAAGAATACTACGAAGCACAAAGTTTTATCTTCCAGAAAAATAAGTGCATTCCAAAAGAGATTTGGCCGAAAGAATGGGCACCATGGAACTACACTGATACACATCCTCACTGGGAAGAAGTCCGAAAATCAAAAAAGGAATATCAGGCACCCTACGAGATCACCAGGGATGAAATCACTCAAGCCATTACACAGATCAGGCTGAACGTCCCATCAAATACTTCATCACAAGACTCTCCTAAAATGAAGCAAGCCATTGTAGAAACGTCGAGCAGGAAATGCTACTTTACGAGATCGTTAAAACGGAGTTTGCATGATACTAGCTTCTTCGTCGGCAAACATGGAGTCTGATGGGATCTAGGTGGAGAATGCTCACACCCACCAATGGCACCTTCACACGTTTTCCCACTAGATAATGGATTATGATGTATGAAAGACGTGGACGAGACTCTAGAAGCTCACCGCCTCAAATCACCCGCCGAAATTTACTACCCATATGAAGACGAAAGCGGGCCCCACTTCACATGCTTTTCACATGGGTTCCTTGTGCATATTAGGATAGCCGTTTTATTAGGCCGTTTGGTTTATTAGACGTATGTTGTTATTAGGCTTTGTAGATGTGTTTGTTTAAATAAGCGTGCTAGATTTGTCTTTATCAGGCTATGTAAATAAGTGTGCCGTATTCGTTTTGTTAGGCTTTCTAAAAAGGTGTGCCAAGTCTTATCTTGTAATCTCCTAACCTCTATATAAAGGAGGCTAGGTTGTCCATTGTAACTTAGAGTCGAAGAGAGTCAACTAGAATCATCAGAGTCTGTAAAAATTTCCTATGTTCAATAATATGAGTGTTTGCTAAATTCTCTCTTGTTCTTCCTTTCCAAAGGCATGGTATGGATGATCCTTTTGAAGTAGTATAGGGACTCGACATGTTGGCGTAAAGGATAGTTGTTCTTAATGGTGACTTTGTTCAATTGCTGATAGTCAATGCACATCCGAAGTGAACCATCCTTCTTTCAGACAAATAAAACTGGTGCACCCCATGGAGACTTGCTCGGTGTAATGAAACCCTTACCTAGCAGGTCCTTCAACTGATCCTTCAATTCTTTTAGCTCGGCTGGAGCCATCATGTAAGTAGGAATAGAGATAGGCTGTGTATCGGGTAAAAGGTCAATACCAAAATCAATTTTCCTCTCAGGAGGAACACCTGGCAAATCACCGGGAAAAACCTCTGGATATTCACACACCACAAGAACTGACTGAATAGTCGGGGTCTCAGACTCAACATCCTTAACCTAACTAAATGATACATGCAACCCTTAGAAATCATCTTCCTGGCCTCAAGATATGAAATAAATTGACTTGCTGGTACAGCTAAACTACTCTTCCACTCCAAAACTGACTCACCTAGAAAACAGAATTCCACCACACGGGTTCTACAATTAACAAAATCATAACACACATACAACCAATCCATGCCAAGAATAATGTCAAATTTATTCATGGCTAAATCTACAAGGTCTGCGGAGGTGACTTTATGCAATATCGTGATCGGGCATCACTTATACATCCGCCTAGCTACCACTGAATCACCAACAGGAGTTGAAACCAAAAATGGTTCTGAAAAAATCTCGAGACTAACTTCGAAGCTACTAGAAATTTAAAGTCATAAAAGACAAGGTAGCTCCTGGATCTAGCAAAGCATAAACATCAATATGAAAAACACACAACATACCAGTAACCATATTCGGGGAGACCTCCTGCTCCTGACGGGGTGCTAAAGCATAAAACCTATTTTGGTGTTGTCCTCCTGTTGAAATAGTCAAGGCATCATGCTGAAAGGGACGTGTTGCTAGAGCTGCACAACTAGCTGGGAGCATATGGGCTCCACCAACCCCCTATCTGGCTGAAGGGCAATCCCTGAGACTGTGTCCAGGTTTGCCAAACCTGAAGCAAGCATTTGAGCCAACTAGGCACCTCCTGGAGTGATTCTTGTCGCACCCCGCACAAACTGGGAAAGTGCACTCCACCTGTATGTTATTGTGGCCTCTCGAATTTGAAGCTCTACTTTTCCAATCCACCTTGAATCTAGACGGCGTGCTAGTCGATTGTGGGACTAGAACAATAGACCTATGCTAGGACTGCTGACATTGTCCACCCCCTGACCTGACCTGAAAAGTCTCGTAGCTATTGTTCCTAGCCCTCTTGGCCTATCTCTACCTCCGATATACTGAATTCATCTACTGAGCATGCAACACAATATGGGTAAAGTCTATATCCCGATAAAACATGGAAATCCTTCAGTCCTTATCCAGATAATCTGCCACTCCATGCACAAAATGGCTCACCCGAGCCCTCTAATCTGCCATCAACTTCGACACATACTTGGATAAATGGGTAAACTCCAATGCGTACTCCTGAATGGACATGTCACCCTAATTCAAGTTAAAAACTCATCTTCCTTAAGCTCCCGCATCTCCCAAGGGAAAAACCGATCCAAGAATGCCACGTGGAACTCTTCCCAACCTATAGGGCCTGCACCCACTGTCTTAGCATCTATCAATTGCTTGAACCACATGTGAGCCACCCCCTTGAGTTGATAGGAGGCCAAGTAAACGCACACTCCATTGTTCACCCCCATGACCTGGGTGATCTTTAGAATCTCCTCGATGAAATCATGTGGATCCTCGTCCACATTCGACCCTGTGAACTCAGGTGGGCTCATCCTCAAGAAATCCGTCACTCTAGCTGCTGCCGCATTCCCATTCTAAGGCTAATGCGCCACAGTCTGGTTATGAACCTGGGAAGCCATGGCCTGTTCCAGCATATGGGTCGCTACCCGAAACTCAACGTGGGCAATAGGCTTTGATGCGTGCTCCTTGTGAACAGGTGGGGCTAGCGGATGCCTGTCACCATTGGCGCCCTCATGATCGTTGCCATTGCCATTTCTTCTGACATTCATTCGGCGTGGATGCAAGATTCTACAAATGCGAATAGCACGAATTAGAAGGATAAAAGGACTTTTATCGCACGACATAGATCACGAAAGCAGGGAATATTTCCTAAATGTCTTGTAGCCTCTTCGTCGTAAGTGTGGCGCGCTTCACACCCATGAAAAAGACTATACTTAACGCGGCTTTCAAACACCCTAAGATACTTCAAAACCTATGGCTTTGATACCAAGTTTGTCATGATCCGATAGTAGACTCGGATCGTAACACGGGACAAGGAACCCCGAGAGGCCCCAAGTCGACCCATGGCATAAGCATACGTCTAACTTCATTTATTATAAGTAGAAGACTAATCACAAGGCATAGCGGAAACAAAATATAACATGACATATCAAAACAAATGAAATCACTTAGGCATACACAAGTTGAGTACAATACGCTGTCTGAAAGCCTCTACCACATACGATGGATTGATGGGACAACACCCCAACTAACCCGAATAATACTGAAACATAAACTCTCAGGCTCACCCTCATTCGTAGATCATCTCAGAGTTTGCCTTCAGCTTATTGGTGTGTCCTCATGTTTTGAGGGTTGTTTGACAAACATTTATGCCATTTATGTTTCAGTATTGTTCGGGTTAGTTAGAGTGTTGTCCCATCAACCCATCGTATGTGGTAGAGGCTTTCAGACAGTGTGTAGTACTCATCTTGTGTATGCCTAAGTGATTTCATTTGTTTTGATATGTCATGTTACGTTATGTTTCCACTATGCCTTGTGATTAGTCTTCCGCTTATCATGAATGAAGTTAGACATATGCTTATTTCATGGGTCGACTTGGGGCCTCTCGGGTTCCTTGTCCCGTGTTATGATCTGAGTGTACTCTTGAGTTGTGATAATTATTTTATTCTTTTTATTTGAAAACCCCCTTTCCAAAATATTGATATCAAGTTAGCTTATTTTCATTGTTAACATATTATTTATGCCTATTCCTTGTGGGATGGATCCCAACCTTTGCTGGGTTACTATATTTTACAGCGACTGTTTTATACTTCAATTGCGAGGTGTAATTTGGGTATGATAACTAGGGAGGCTTTGCGATAACCTTCAAGTACGTGATGATTTCTGGCGTGGTTGAGCCCATGGCTTGAGAGGACCTGCAAGTCCATGACTATTTCCTACAAGATCATACTTGTGAATTGTAAAGCCTGCAAGTTCGTGACGGTCTCCCAACAAAGCTATAGATATGATTGATATATATATATATATTGTTGTATATTTGTGTTAAAAACTATTCTAGTTAGTTGTGTAGGGGCTACATGAATTAGTGATTATCCTGCTTGTTAGGTGGCCTGTATAGGTTCAGGTATCAATTTGTAATTTGTTGCTTTGACTTGGGAATTGGCCCTTCTATTGATATCTTCCTTACATACCTTATTTCCATTTTATTTATATTTGAATTCTTATTTTGGTTTTGTCTTACATCCTAGGTATATTTTCATACTAATTCCCCGAGCCTGGGGCCATTGTCTTCATGCCTGCAGGTGTTGATAAAAAGATAGCTTATGGTCCTTGTAAGCTGAGTGGAGTTCCAACTTGATTGGCAAGTTGCAATTCATATTGAGTTACCATTTGTTTTGATTTTGATGGGTAGATCAGGGCTTTATCTCGATCATTTAATTATTTTTGTACTCGTTGAGGCTCGTAGACTCATATTGTGGTATGTGGTATGTGGTGCCTAAAAGAGGCCTTGTCGACTTTGTTGTTTAGCTATTATTTCCTGACTTTGGCCTATTGTATTTACTTTTGGCATTGGCCAAGATTCCTTTGGAGTTATATGATTAAGTTATACTTTATCACCAAGCCTGATCGACTTAGTCTTGTTTTATTGCTTGTGTTGTTGGTTGTTGTAAGGTTCGCCCGGTCAAGTGTGGCACCGAGTGCTGATCACGCCTCCCAGGATTTTGATGCTTGACATCCCTGTACTAAATCTTCGCCACAATTTTGCATACATGGATTGAGAGATATCATACATAGTTCTAAAACCAAAACCATTCTCCTACTTGGGAAAAAACATGTCAAGTCAAGTAACCTAGTGTTCACTTCTACCTGTGTCCTTATTACTCCAAAAGAATTTAGCAAAAATTTATCTAACTCCTTGATAACACATTTAGGAGGAACAATAATTGATAGTACATGAATTGAATACCCTGTAGAACACTGGTGATCATCACTGGTTTACCTCTATAAGATAATCTTCCCTTCCATGCTTGTAGTTTATCCTTTACCTTCTTTATAAGTTCATAGTAGAATATTTTCCTCTTTTTGGCATGAGTAATTGGGCAGCCCATATAGATTATAGGAAATTGTTCCCTTGACATACCTGTACATTTCTCCATAATTTATTTAAGATCTGTTCCCATATTTTGATGCAGGTAGAATGCACTCTTTTCTTTATTGATCTTTTGACCTGAATTGGTCCCATACTCTTGCAAAGTCTTCATGATTCTATCCCGAGAATATTTATGAGTTGAAGCAAAAATAAAAGTATCATCTACATAGGCCAGATGATTTAGATTTGCCTCCATATAGGAATTCCATAGCCACTGTATAGATTATCTCCAAAAAGGAAATTTAATGATATGGATAACACATACAACCATGATGAATAGAGCTAGAGATAGAGGATCCCCATCTATGAGCCTGCCCAATTTTATTTCTTATTGTTTATTTAACCCAAATCAACCTCGCATCTTTATAGTCTCACTATATATCTAATCATACCTTATTTTTAAGAGTAAACAGTTTGGCATCCACCATGGGGCTAAGCATAATTAAGGTTAGCTTGGTTATATTTATCATTGACAAACTTGATGATTTTAAAAGGTTCCAGGTTCATAGGATCAACAATAAAAATGACTAGAACAGGAAATATCGAACCATCGAACACTAACAACAACATGTTTTTGAACCCACTTGCCAACTTAGAAAAAGATTTAGTGGCTAATAACACCTGGGTAGCAAATGAATTGAGGACATCTCGCAAATTTTCCACCGCTTTGAGAATTTCGAGGAAATGGCGCTTCTTCCCTCATCTAACTGGAAAAAATGGCATTTTCCCACTTAGAAAGAATCATAACCCCGCCTTGAATGAACTTGGGGGCATAACGTTAGATGAAGTAGCTGAGAATGAAGGGCATGTGAACATATTTCACTTCAGAAACCCTATATACCAAAATACATAGACAGTCAATGACCCTCCACATGGAAGGACCAACTTGAGCAAGAAAAATGTCATAGAGTCTGAAAAAGTTTAGGATTACCAAGTCTACAACTGATTGGAATCCTAAAGTAAAGGGATAGATGTAAATGTTGGAGTAACCCAACCTAGGAGTAGTGAATCTATCTGCCTCTCTGGGATCTAAGGTTTTAGAAATATCTTCCCAAAAGCACTCCTTTCAAACAAGTTTGAGGTAGGAGGTTTTGATAATGGAAGAAACATTTTGGGCCAACTTTCTCCTATCACTACTAGTAGAAGGGGTATGAGTAGCAAAATTATTTTTAAGGGACCAACGAATGGGAAGAACAGATGACACATTAGTTGAGAAATTTTATCATCAACTATCATTGGTGGAGAAACAGTAGGAGAAGAACCACCGCTGACAATGGAAGAAGAAGGTGAAACATGAGTTGAAAACATTTTTATAAGAAGAACAAAATAAGAGGAAGATAGAAGTTCGTGAAGTTTGAAGGTATTGAAGACATAAAGAACATTGAGAAGTTTTATTAGCAAAGGCAAAGGATTGAAGAAAACTCAAATGGCTGATTATAAAGAAGAGAAAGGACGACAAGCAATTAAGACAGAAGTTACAAGACATCATTACGATGACACTTCAAACACTCAACTTGTCCAAAGTAGCTGAATTATGATGCGGGGCCGAAATGATAGGAAAGAGCATTGAGCAGACTTAAATTTTTTCTCTCGTTTGAAGAAAATAAAAAATTTCAGGAATGGAGGCAAAGAGCAATCATTAACAGTTACAGGATAAAGTAAGAGTTTAATCTGAAAAGTGTGGGGACTATTTGTATAGGGTAAAAACAAGCTCCACAAATGGACAAGCTAAGATAAAGGCGTGTTTGTAATACAAGTTTATTCCATAAAGATTACAAAAATAGACAAATAATGCACAGTCAACATTCCAGAAGAAATAAAGGGTCATCAGAAGAGTAGATCCGGATATAGATAAAGCATTCGGAGAAAAAGGAGTAAAGATATGACAACTAACAAACAGTCATTTCGGAGTTGATGCCATCCGTTAGTCCACTAGCATTTAATATAATTTACTTATTTAAGGTGATTTAAATGTAGTGATTTTTAGGCATTAAAGTCCTAAACATAGCAAGTCCTATTAAATGACTATGTTTGTATCATAAAGGACATCTGAAAAATACACAAGAGAATAAACTTACTGTTTTTACTATCAAATTCATAGAAATCATATCTCTCATTCTTTTTATTCTTGTCAAGCAAGCAAGCTTTCATTTAATCAATAATATCATCCCAAGCTTGAGCCATCATGCTAATTCTTTAATTATTTTTATTTAATTTGGTTAATTTTATATCTTGTTTCATCTATTTAACCAAAGTCAAACTCATATCCTTATAGCGTCACTATAATTTCAATTGTAGCTTATTTTTAAGGATAAACAAGCATGATGATACATTAGTGATTCTCCAAATTAATTTATCTAAGACTGAAGTCATTTTTCTCTGTTTGAGGTTCTATTTTTCCTAAAAATTACTGATTATATTTAAGACTGATTTGAATATGAAGTTTTCCCTTACTTCTTTAAAAATAGTCTAGTTTAAAAAAATAAGTGTTTGATTTCTCTTTTGATGTTTTTTACTGCGGAGATCATGACTTGTTAATTTCTTGCTTACCTAAGTATTAAAACCAAATTCAAGCAATAAATTAGTGGGTTCTATTTCACATCTCATCAAATTGTTTGAATGTAAAATATGTACTAATGATTTCTTCTATAATATTGTGCTTCCAATGATTTCTTCTTCAAGTTGGAGTCCACCCATTTGGACCAGCTATCCCTACCTGGTTCACAAACATGTGTCAGCATCATTTTGCCAATCATCAAAATCTTCAAGAGTCAACAAATTTTTCATTTTTGATGATGACAAATTCTTTTTATTTGTCCAATTCAGTTCCTATCTACCATAACTGACCCTGAAACATATCAAATGAATCAGGCCAAAAATGGGTTATAAATATTACATAAGTATTTCCCCCTTTTGACGTCAACAAAAAGAAAGAACTTAAATCAATCCGACTAATTACTTAAGACATATTTCACTCATGGTCACCGGGTCTATCACAGCTGCAATCAATATCCAACCACAAACACTAGTCATAAAGTATAAGACATTTGCAAGTATAAGTAATTAAGCATAACAGAGCTAGAAAAAAACCACTTCTACTTTATTGATAAGAAGAGCAGATTAGCACAAAATACCTTTTATCAATTGATCACAAAAAATGAAAGAGAGTACAATCTAATATGTAGGTGTGGATGAGGAGGGAGGGTTTTGTTTCAACAAATCATATAACTCTTTGAAATTTCTAGAGTTGGTTTCCTTCTCCCTATCCAGAGTTGACTTAATACTAGCAATTTCAGCTTTCATAGTTTCTTGCTCCATTGCATATTTTCCATAAATCAACAGGATGACATCCCTATGATCAGCACGCATTATAGCAATCTAAAAATCCTTACTAGCCAACTGTTCTTGGAGCCGTTGTGCCATCCACTCGTTCCACTCAGTGAAGCAAGTACAGTAGCCTGGTTCACTTTTCCAATCATATCCTTAGTTGTTTGAAATTACCAAACCTTGATAAGAAGGCCAAGATGCTCAAAAATATCACCTGGCCAGAACCTATACGCTAGAGAATGTCCCTTCTTGTCCTGATTATAGATCCTTGACACATGTTGAATCATCAGATTAGGCAAATTTATCTGGATCCAAGTATCAAATAGTTCCATAAGAGTAAGATCAATAAAATTTGTCTCAGTCCTCCTCTCCTCACGAGGAATCATGATTTTATGGACCACTTATAACAACAACTTGTGAGGACTGATCATTCATCACTTTTCAACCCTGCCATGTGCCAAAAGACCCAGATTATCACTCATCCCTTTTCAACCCTATCATGTGCCAAAAGACCCAGATTATTAGCAAATTTTCCAGTGATGTCCAATACAGAGGGAAGTCCATCTAACAGGGGCCAATCCTTTTCACATCAAACCCCAACCAATATTGGGAATGCCCAAGACTTTTAGATATCAAGGCAGGTGTAATCTCGAACTATATCTCATAAACAATGCCTCTTATAGCTGATGATGTGCACACAGATTTTTAGAATTGTGTAACTTCATCCTTGCACATCTTCCTCCTATTATCTCATTGAAGAAATAGGTTACTCTAACCCTGTGCAACAATTTTGACCACCAGGTCTTCCATATTCGAACAACCAAAACCAGTCACCACTCTACCCCTCAGAACGACTCTTCGTTTAAACTAAATAATATTTCCAAGTCAGGATCTAAAGTGTCCTCATAAAAATCTACATAGTTTTCAATCTCATCTTCATTATTATGTGATCCCAGAGACTCAGATGCATACACTGACTCCTACGTCTTCTCAGAACTTGTAGTCTCATCCCTGAGTCTGAAGGACTTAGATGAGCAAGTCGGAGAATGTTCCTTGACCTATTTCACCTTAGAGGTTGTGGACTTACTTTTAATGTTTGAACCTCTGGATCTGTGTTATTCTAAGGTCTAGAAGATCAATGGTTTGAAGAGTAACAAAACCTCTTCCTTATTTGGCCTGTGTGAGCAGGGTAGTTTGGGTAGTCTTCCTTTTGCTTTGAGTAAAAGGTGTATGCACAGTCAACAGATTCAGATTCTTAAGAGAGATAGGCTCATTGATATGGATAGGAATAGACTTTCCACTAACTTTTCTAAGATGCAGTCGCACTCTCATTAGAATCAACTGTGCTAGAGGAATGTTCTCCTCATCCAGTAGTTAGATGCACTGACCATATGTCTAGCAACCTTTTCCATATGACTGTCCATATTTATGCTCGACCCTAAATCCTTTTTCGGATCTGCATGTGTGGACCTTTCCATTTCAATCATTTGCTTCCCCTGAGTATGAGCACCGTCATCTGATTCCCCCTTACTCAGAGCCTCCTCTCCAAATTTCTTACTGTTCCTTTCTTCCTAATTCACTTCTCCTGATGAATCACCTTCTTCCACAATGGCAATCTCCTCTGTTAGTTCTCTTTCCAATTTTCTATGATATGAATAACTCTGGACTCCTCCACGAATAGCACTTTGTTAAGTTTGAGAGTATCCACCTGTTTCTGTGAATGAAATACTGGAGGTCTATGTATGATCAAGTTAGTGCAAGATGAATGCATAGATGAATCTGCCATTGTAATGTCTATCTCAAGGTAGAACAGAAGGAAGAGATGAAGAGAGGATGAGAAATGAAACTAAGGGGAGATTTTTAATGTGATGAGGCGGTGTTATTTGATATGATACTTTATAGGGTAGTGAGGAGAGACAAATGTGGGAGAAGAGGGAAGGTATATCGAGAAAAGGGAAGGCGCACTAGAGAAAAAACAAAAACTCATATTACCTTTTTTTGATTGGCGACACAAATTGGTGGTTCAAAGCTTTGGCTTTTCACATCAAAGCATTAATTGTGACTTAATCGGAATGGATACAAGTTAGTGTGATCAATTAAAAGATATTTTACAACCAAGGCTGACTCATATACTGTATGAAATGTCCATATATTTGTAGCTTTGTCCCTCAGTCCAACTTATTTCTGTCCACAAGCAAATATCTCATTATATAACGTAGCATAAGAAAATAAATATTGGAAAAAGGACATACAACTAAATGTACAAGACTGAGAATAAGATGTCATAACCAGTAGAGAGATAAAAGAACTATTAGCNGAGATAAAAGAACTATTAGCTTAGATTAGAGCAATACTTATGCAAGCTTAATCCTCCCCAGTTCCAACCTATTCCTTTCAAAGTGTCCTCTTCCCAAAGCTTTTGTAAAAACGTCAGCTATCTCTTTGTCAGTGGGACAAAAGTTCATAAAGATAAGACCTTATTCCATATTATCCGTTAAAAAATGGTGTCTTATATCAATGTGTTTTGTCCTTTTGTTCTTCAAAGGATTTTTTGCAATATTAATTTCACTTGTGTTATTGTAAAAAATTGGCACACTTTGATATTTATCCCAAAGTCTTGAAGTTGTTGCTTTGTCCATAAAAATTGGGCACAACAAGAAGCTGCAGCCACATACTCTACCGCAACTGTTGACAATGCTACAATGTTTTGTTTCTTTGTTTCCCACGAAACTAAACATGAACCAAGTAAGTATTCCATTCCCATTGTGCTCTTTCTATCCACTTGGAGTCCAGCATATTCTGCATCTTCATATACCACTAACTTGAAAGAACTACCTTCCCACGTCCCCAAATCATGAGTTCCCTTGAGATACCAAAGTATCTTTTTTACTGCCTTCAAGTGAGATTTCTTTTAATTGGACTAAAATCTGGCGCACAATCCAATGTTGTACATGATGGCAGGTTGACTTGAAATGAGGTATAGTAGGGAGCCAATCATACCTCTATATAGATTTTATTATACTAATGGACCAGTTTCATCAAGGTGCAACTTTGAAGTTGTGGTAATTGGAGTGTCAATGTCCTTCGAGGCCTCCATTTTAAACCTTTTGAGTAACTCTTTTATATACCTCTGTTGATAAGTCATTGTTCCTGAAGAAGTTTCTCTGATTTGTAGTCCCAAGAAAAATTTAATTCTCTCATCATGCTCATCTCAAATTAAATCCCCATCAAGTTTGAAAACTCTTTTGCCATTGATTCTTTTATAGCTCCAAATATGATGTCATCCACGTATACTTGCAAAATCAGTAGATCATTACCCTTTACCTTCAGGAACAAGGTATTGTATATCTTTCCTCTAGTATGAACATGGATGAGAAAAACTTGGATAGCCTTTCATACCAAGCTCTTGGAGCTTACTTGAGTCCATGAAGTGGTTTGTCAAGTTTAAAAACATAATCAGGACATTTTGCATCTTCAAACCCAGGAGGTTTCTTGACATACACTTCCTCCTTCAAATGCCCATTCAAAAATGCACTTTTCACATCCATTTGGTAGGGGTAAAGTCCATGAATGAAGAAAAGACTATGAGCTGTCTAATAATCTCAAGTCTAGCTACAAGAATAAAGATGGAGGGTTCATACGGGTGAAGTCCCGCACTCTCGTAGTTGCTGCAGACCCATTCGTGGCTACTAGAACCACATGTTGGTTCACCTGGTTGGTGAATGTTTGGGCAAGATGTTGAATGGCTACCCTGAATTTCGCAGTAGACATCGAATTATCTTGAGAAGCTGCTGGGGCTGGTGGGGCCGGTCTGTTTCCCTACCGGCCCTTCTTCCATTACCACGACTGGCAGGCATGATTCACATAAATGAAATAGATTAGGAATTAGAAGGACGTTTCTGGAATTGAATTTTAACGCACGATAATAAGTATGAACAAAAGAGAGTTTTCCTAATAACATCTCGTAGCCTCCTCATCATAAGTGTGGCGCACTTCACACCCATGAAAAGGACTCTGTTCGATGCGGATTTCAAACATTCCGAGGATACTCTAAACCTAATGCTCTGATACCAAGTTTCTCATGCCTCGACTACACCCTGGACATAACATGGTACTTGAAGTCACAAGTGACCCCAAGTCAACCCCTGGTCTATCATACACTGGTATTCTAAGTAAAAAATGCATAGCGGAAGCTTCGAAATAATAACATAAAAGCATTTATAAAAAAAAATTTAAAACATAAAGTTTAAGAACATCTGAAGTCTGAAATTTATTTCTATGTCTGAAAGCCCTCTAACTGATGAGTTACTGGGACAAGCCCCCAACTAACTCTAGGTCTAGCTGAAAATAGTGATCTAACTGACGGAAAATGAAATAATTCCCTCGAATGATGAGGACTTACACTTCAACTGCTGAGGAGGAGGATCTGAACCGCGGCGACTAACAGTGTTGGGTTTAAGAACATTAAGCTGTATTATGAAACGATACAACATAAAAGTATGCGTCAGTACTTTTAATGTACTGAGTAAGTGGGAGAAACATAACTGAATAAAACACCTAAATTGATATGACATGCAATGACCAATATGTAAACTGAACTGAACTACTGAAGTAAACTAAGATGGTCAAAATTACCCTATCTTATGGTCAAGACATGTCCTAAGTCTTAAATACTTAGTCTAAGGTACTAAACTGAACTGAACTAAATTGATAGAGCTGGAACTGAACCGAGCTGCTTATTCTGAAATTGGACTGGACTGACTAGTGGGAGAGTCTATAACTGACATATAACCACGTGAGCTAGATGTAGAGTCCGATGTATACACCCCATCGGTGGGACCCAATATTGTCACGCCTACTTGTAGGGGGGTATGGCCCGGCACACAGTGCTCTGGGACTGTGCTAGGCTAAGACTAAGCACTTCTGGTGCCTGGCTGGTTCTAACTCTGGATTCAAAAGAAAACGGCGGGCTATATAACAGCTATAAATGCGACCCACAGGCCGGCTGGGCCTATGGCCACATGTACAACAACAACCGCTAATAAGAATCTCTTTAATATAAGGGAACCTGTCTGGGCCGACAGAGCCACCATGGTAATAGTTATTTCTGAATCAATATAACAAATACTAAACATCTACGTGATTGGAAAGGTCACCACTACTAGCTGGACAGGCCCACATGACCAACACAAAAAACTAAACATACATCTCTTGCGCCACATGACCGTGCAGCTAACCACGGGGAGATATATACACAATCTGCAAGCCTCTTAGAATACTGATAAGATGGTAGGGACAGGGGCCAGACCTACCCGTGCTACACCAAAAAAGAAAACATTATAAACCTGGAAATATCAAGCTGCGGATGACGGGCGATGACTGTAGCGGCTAGGATCACGAGGATCGACTCCTCGTCTATAGGACCTGCAAGCAAGTAATGGCGCCCCAAACGGGCGTCGTGCCACTGGTACTGAGTATGTACAGCAAACTGAACATAGCGCTTATAAGCAAGAATGCTAGTAAATTTTGAATAGAGAAAGTATCATTTCATGCGAGGATTGGGGATACAGAAACAAGCTTATGCATCTTGAAGGTAGTGGGAATCATACACGTCGCGTGGCGATGTCTGTTGCTATCAGCTAATAAATAACATATATATATACATATATAACATACAAGGACCTATACCAGCCCCCATAAGCCGGAAGGTTCCAACCAACACACAATCTAATAACCCCTACTAGGGTCAAAACCATCAAAAATAATTCACTCCAACTCACCTGCAACTACGGGCACCTTTACCGGCCCCCTGAGTTATGCAGCTTGGGCTCTGAGCTGACTACTTTGTATCGAGTCCGGAGGACTCACGTATCTGTAAACTGTAATTTTGTGTTTGTAAATTGTAAAAAGCGCCACTAGGCGCAAGCGCTCGACGGGTAAGCTATAATGCTATGCTTCGGCTGATATAGGGAATGCTGCATCCATCTTCGTCTGCGGACGGCATGCCCTCCTTGGAGTGAAGTATTCTCACCCTACGGCGAGTGAGTCGACACGGCTATTAACCTTGGGGGGTGGCAAAGTCTCTGAGGAGCCCTCATAGCACCTTGAGTCTCAGCAAGCAATAATCACATATAGCAAGCTTGTTGATCTGAAAATATCTGTATTCTGATTTCTCATTCCTGAGCTCTTTTACGTATTCAGTGATTCTCATCTTGAGCTATACTCTATATCTGGAATATTATCTAACTTTCTGATATTGCTTTACTAACTTTTATTCTGAATAGAACATAATAACATAAAACATGCTTGCTGGATTCATACTGGACTCAGCCGCGACTGAATTCTTTCTTCTATAGTTCACTATTTGCTATACTAGGATTACTATATTGCGAAGGGCAGCTTTACATACCTGCTTGGATTTCCCGACTATTGTGTAACTAAATTCGGTATATATATACAACTACATTCATATATGTCAATTAGAACCAAATACGTTAATATTCTGAAGAAAATATCACTTTTGATATATATATAGCCCAATTTGGCTTATCGAAAATGGTGGCTTCGGTATTTCTCGTAAGTCGAAGGAGAAATACTCACTTAGGAGCTAAAGTATGTTGACATAATTGGGCAATTTCACTTACCTTAACTCGATAGCACAGCCATTCGCGGCCGAATTCACGAAACCAAATCCGTAAGTGCTCCTTGTTGCTTAATACTTCGGTATCTAGGTTTAATTCGAGTTTTGGGCTAGTTTGGCAGGCGTAATGAGCGAATATTATCAAGGAGACAGCCCGTTTCTCTCTGTTTCTCTTCATGTTTTGGAAATAAAATGATAAAATGAAGTTAAAAACCAAAGTTGGAGGCTTTTATACTTGGGGCTGCACCTCACCTCCGTGACACGCTATGTATCGTGGAGCCTAGCCTCCGTGACATGTTGTGTATCGTGAGTGAGCCTCCGTGACACTCTGGCCATCGCGGAGGAGAGGTCACGCCTCCTCTTATGGTGGTTCGACGTGTCACTTATCCGGTCTTTCCTCGGGTCTTTCCTAGCATGTATGGCATCAAAATCTCTTAACCAACATGCGAATAGGCCATATACATGTCGATGAATTTGTAGAGATTGTATTCTCCTCCCTTAGACATTCATCCTCAAATGTAAACTTCTACTTGCAAGAAGTTCAACTTACTTGACCTATTCTAGAAAAATTTAGGCGAGTCTCCCCTATAATATGGACTATCTCAAAAGCTTACGAAATGCAAAAAGTCCAATACGGGTACTCCACACAATCTTGTAGCAATCATCATGTAAAAGTCTAAAGTTGGCTATCTCATTATACATGTAATATAAGGCATCTCATATAACAGCAATACTAACATACCTCTCGAGTGATTAGGCTCACGAATAAGTGAGGATATCGACTTTAAGTGTCTTCCTCTGGCTTCCCAAGTCATCTCCTCTCGGTTCCTATTCGCCACGGCACCTTGACGAAGCAACATACTTAGTTCTTAATCTACGAATCTATGCATCTAAGATAACTCTTTGGAACCTCCTTCATAAACCAATCTTAAAGTAACTTTGGACATCTGAACTTGGAACTACCACCTGGATGGGTCTCCCTATGTACTTTCACTTAGCATGAATCGTGGAAAACTAGATGAGACGGATTCTAGTGGAGGAAGTCAACTCATATGCCACTTGGCCTGATAGCCGACGAATCAGGTAAGGCCCAACGAATCTCTGGCTAAGCTTACCTCTCTTGCAAATCTCATCACCCCTTTGATTGGAGATACTTTGAAATACTTGATCATTCACATTAAATTCTAAGGTTCTGCGGCGCACATCGGCCTCTGATTTCTGGCTCTATCTTTGTAAGTAGGCGTTCTCTGATAAGCTTTACATGCTCCTCGGCGATGAATAATATACGCCCCAGCAGTCTTGACTCTCCCACTTCAAACCAGCCGACTTGCGATCTACATTTTCGCCCATGATGCCTCAGGCGCCATCTGGATAGGCAGTGATAACTATTATTATAAGCAAACTCATAGCGATAAATGCTCTACATCAGCCATCCAAAATCTAGCACACACGCAGTAACATCCTCCAAGCCGAATAGTGCGTTACGCTGTCCATGCATGCCGAGGTGGAATGTTATGCTCAAATTAATGCGTTTCCCAGACCTTTAGGAAATGACTGCCAAAATCTAGCTGTAAATTGTGCTCCTCTATCGGAGATAATAGATACTGGAACACCGTGTAATCTAACTATTTCTCTGATATACAATTCGCGTAATCTTCGCGAGAGAAAGTAGCTTTCCTTTGGTAGGAAATGGGCTGGTGTCGATCTGTCAACTATTATCCAAATGGAATCATGTCTATGCACGGTAGGGGTAATGCTACAAAGTCCATATTTACTGCTTCTCATTTCGAGGCTTCTTCATCTGAGTCCAATCACTTTGGTTTCTAGTGTTCGGCTTTTACTTGTTGGCAGTTAGGACCTTTGGGCTACAATTCTGCTATTTCCCTCTTCATACACATTACCCCGGTAGATCTCCTTGATATCGTGGTACGTTTTAATCGCACACAGGTTGAGAGAATAGCGGGTGTAATGTACCTCACTCATAATGTCTGATTTGTGAAACCACAAAATATACGTAACATAGAGCAAACCCTTACATTGTAGCACTTCATCCTCGGTTACTTGAAAATGCGGCGCTTTACCTTCTTTGAATTCTATGCTTCTGTTGGATCAAGTCGGGATCTTCATATTGTCATTCTTTTACCTCCACAACTAATAACGACACTGTGAGTGTTACGAATTACCGCTGTTTTCCTCTGTTCTGCTACACGAACGGCTAAAGCGGCTAATTGATGTATTTCCACTGACCAACTTCCCTTTGCTCGAGTACCGTCATGAAACTCCCCATCAATTTCACAAATTTTGACATCTACTACTTTGGCTTTTCCCCGGATGATACGAGAATGTCCACATCATAATCTTTCAATAACTCCAACCAACAGCTGTCGCAGAATTCAAATCCCTACGAGTGAAGATATCTTGTAGGCTCTTATGATCCAGCGAAAATATCCACAGGAACGCCATACAAGTAATGTCTCTATCTTTAAAGGTGTGGATCAACTGCGCCTAACTCCGAGGTCATGGATAGGATAATTCTTTTCTTGTTTCCTCCAATGCATGGAAGCATAAGCAATCACTTTACCATTCTGCATCAACACATCCCAACCCAATAGCGATGCGTCACAATATCTTGAATAACCCTCTATACCTTCGGTAATGCTAACCTTTGGAACGGAGGTTGTATCTAAATCTTTTAATTCTTGGAAGCTCGGCTCACATGCCTCGTCCTTTGGGAGCTTTGCTGCTTTACTGCGTCGGCAGTCGGAGGTGCCGCTATAGTGGAGAATCCTCAACAAATGTACGTATCTGCCGTCCCGGAAAACTGCGGACTTCGGTCGTAATGGTAGTTCTAGGCCATGTTTTGACTGCTTCTATCTTACGCGTATCAACATGTATACTAGCATCCGACACAATATGCCCCAAGAAAGCTGCGAGTTCAGCCGGGAATTCACATTTGGAGAACTTGGCATATAGCGACGGTCCCTTTGAGAATAATAGACCTTTGTTCGTAAATGAGCCTGGTGGTTTTGCCTCTTAGCGAGAATACACCAGAATATCATCGATAAGCACTATCACGAACGAGTCGGTATGGTGAAGTGCTTTTTCATCGGTCATAAATACCTCTTGGGGCATTCGTCGGCCCAGAAAGGACATGGCTAGAGATTCCAAAGTGGCCGTATCGGGTCTTGAAGGCTGTTTTGGGAATGTCTCTTGGACTCTGAGCCTGATGGTATCGGTACGTAGTCAAATTTAGATATCAAACCACTGTGTTGATCAAACAAGTCATCTATTAAGGAAGAGGATACTTATTCTTAAGCGTGTAACCTTATTCAGCTGCCGGTAATCTATACACATGCGGAGCGAAGCCATCCCTGCTTTCTCACAAATAGAATCGGCGCACCCCACGGTGAAGTACTCGGCCTGTGTCAGCCCAGTATCACAACAGGTCCTTCCTTTAACTCCATTAATTCTCGAGTTCAGTAAGAACCATACGATACGGAGAATTGATATGGGTTGAGTGCACGGTAGCAAGTCGATTGCAAAATCTATTTCTCTTTCTGGGGGAATACTAGGTAGCTCATTAGGAAATACATCAGGAATTAATTCACCACTGGAATAGAATGGAGTGTCGGAGGCTCTACCCTAAACATCTTGAACTTCCTTGCCTAAAGGTAGGAAATAAACCTGCAGCACAGTAGCTATCTTGCCCTTCCACTCTGCCTCCCTTGGAAAGTGGAATCGGACCGTCTTGGTCAACATTCTATGTTGGCATAGCATGGCACCAACCAATCCATACCCATAATGGCATCGAAATCAATCATTTCTAACTCTACCAGATCTATTGTAGTTTGACGATCGGCAACCTCTCTGCATGCACCCTGTTAAATTCTGCTAGCTATATTAAGTCACCGGCCAATTGTAGCTTCTTGAAAAGGGCTTCTTTAGAAATTTTGGTGCAACACTAAACTTTCGAACCACGAATGGGGTAACGTGGACAAAGTGGACCATTTGGATCAATCAATATATAAAGCGAGGGTATGAGCAAATAGTCATCATATCTGTTACCACATTTGGAGACACCTCACGAGTCCTTGTCTCCTGATAATGCATAAAGGTACGCCTTGAGCACGTACCCGAACTAGAGGCTCCTGATCTACCTCGTCTCTACCCATTTAACACGAGGGCCTACGCCACCGAGGCTGCTAGAGCTCGTGGCCACTGCTGATGTCTGTCGTGTCTATCTCGGCTACCTTTCCCCTTGGCTGGGTGAGTCTTCATCATGTGCCCCTCTGCTCGCATATATAACACCTGTGGAGCCATATCACCACAAGCTCGGTGTGAGGAAAGGCGCAAATAGGGCGAGGCTGCGGGTATGTATCCGTTCTGCTCTATCCTCCTCTCTTGAGGTGAATCCACCGTTCGAGAAATGCCACCCGATTCTGACGGTCCATGGCGAACAAATCTACCCCTCTGCTGTTGTGATGGAGGTGGAGATCTAGGGGGCTGTCGACAACCGGGGCATGGGCCCTCTACGAATCTCCATCTATATTTCATGTGATCTATCCTGCTGACCTTTGCTCACGATCTATCGTCCTCTTTGTCCTTTGTTGCGTACATCCAAGGCCCTCAATGATACGAGCAAAGGCTTGTACTCGGGAAATATCCATATCTTCCCGTAATATAGTTGTTATGCATGCCTCAATATTATTACAAGGTTGAGACCCATAATAAACCGGTGGACTCTGGTTGGCATGGTGTCCACAAAGGCGAAGCATAGCGGGCCTAAGGAGTCAAGCGCTGGGAATATTCTCGTACACTCTCCTCGCCCCTGCTACAAATGCCCAAGAACTGATCCATCAGGCACCTTGGATCTCCCATAGCAAATGCGATCGGGAAGGCCTCGAGTGCCGAGACCGAGTCGGGAGGGGCAACATCTCTCCTCGAGACCTTTCCCGGCTCTCGTACCATACACAACTATCTCTCGCAACCGGAATACTGCCATCTCAACTGATTCTGTAGGTGTTACATGCATGACCGGAGATTCTCTACATCTGATCTAGGAAATCTTGAAGGTCCTCTGCCTAATCTGACCTGTGGTATGGGGGACCTAATGCCAAACATTTCACGACCCTCGAGCGCGAGATCCACTGATGGCTCTTTGTTTCGGGTGGCAACGGCGACGGCGGGCCATCATTTGTGCCAGCATAACTACTGCTGCTGCGAACTCCTGGTCGGATGGTGTAGAGATCGGCGGCTATCGGAGCGGTTTCGTTCCGAATGGCTCACGATGAGACGGGGAGGCTAGCGAGGAAGGTACAATGATGATGCCTCTGTCGCCTCGAGATCGGGCTGATTCTAAATGGCCCGAGGCATCTGTTGGGCAGCTATGTTGCAGTATCCAGCCTTCTGCACAATGGAGGAATTGTCTTTGGTCTGCCATTTTAATCTGTACACAAAGAGTGTGATAAGTTTTGGAACTCAACCTATCTTGTCTTGCTCTATGGAATGATGAACATGAAGAAATAGTAACCATCCTATTATGCCTTGCAGCCTCCTGCCTATAGTATGTGGTGCACAACACATCCATAGACAAGACTCTACTTAGCACAGCTTACGGACTCCTTGGGACATGACCTTCTACGATACCAAGTTTGTCACACCCCGCCTTGGGGTATGGCCCAGCTTTTGGTGCTCTACTAGGACACAGGCTGCTAGGCTAGAGCCTAGCATACGGTGCACAGGTGGTTCTAACTCTTGGATTCAAGAAAATGACGGGCTATATAACGGCTGTAAATGCCGCCCCCGGCTAGCTAGGCCTATAGCCACTGTACAACAACAACAGCTAACCCGAGAATCACTTTAATATAAGGGAACCTATGCGGGCCGGCAAGGCCACCATGGTAACTAGTTATTTTGAATCAATACTTAACAAATACTAAACAACTAAAGCGACCGGCAAAGGTCACCACTACTAACTGGATAAGGCCCCACACGGCCAACACAAACAACTAAACATACGTGGCCCCACAAGATTGGCACAACTAACCACGGGGAGATATATACACAATCTCCAAGCCTCTAAGAATAACGATAAGATGGTGGTGATAGGGCCACACAGACCTGCCCGTACACACAACAAAAAGAAAATGATATAAACGTTTGAATATCCAAGCTCCGGATGTCAAAGACATGCCATAAATATGAGGAATTTCATAGTCTAAACTAACTATGAGTGAGCGAGCAAACTGAAACTTAACTAACTAATCGAGGGGCGGGCGGAGGCTGACTAGTGGAAAAGCCTATAACCGACATATAACCACGTGAGCTAGATCTACACCCCATAGGTAGGATGCAATATACCTTGCCAGGGTATAGAGATATGAATTGAACGTCTGATCTGGGGCCATGAGGCCAATAAATATAACCTACGGTGGTAATGTAGTTTTGAGAACCTAGGTGCGCTAGAACCCCGATCGCTCGGTGCTAAGTTCTACACCCCCTTTGAATTTTTCTAGGCCAGGTAATATGCTAATATCTCAAAATTGGGGCCCAATACTAAGTCAGGAATACCTGTCTGGAAGCACCCTGAGAGTCCTATCGGACCGGATACCCATGCTTGGGTTCTAAGACTGGTCGAGCTACTTATGCGGGCGCGTCGTAACCGTCCTAAAGAACAGCTGTCATCTAAGACTTGGTCCTAAGGCTGGTCGAGCTGCGTAATACGAAGTGTCATGACCACCTAAGAACCACAAATCTAATACTTAGTCTAATTCTTATAGCAGGCACTACGACACCTCGAGAATTTAGTAGTCAAACCGATCAGCTAACATTTCCTTATGTGTATTCTAACATTCTAGCTTCAGGCCCGAACTGACCTATATACGATTGAGATTTCGGGTACAAACTAACTTAACACAAGTTCTTGTGGTTTCTTTGATTTTTGAAGTTTATTGTGGTTGTTGTTGGTAGGGTGTACAAAGAAAATCGATAAATCACACCTACTCGATAATCCGAGTCAAATCGAGAAAAAACCGGACTAGTGATTTGGTTAGATTTAGTTTTGTGTTAGAAAAAAATCGATCATAATTGGTTTGGTATGATTTTAACTAGAAAAAGTCAAACCGAATCCAATTAAAAATGACATTAAATGTACATAATTTTTATAAGCATTTTATATAATTTGTAAATGCTTCTTAAACTTTGTCATCATAATTCTAAACTATATTGCAAACTAAACACGAGCAAGAAACCTCACTTGGTAATCACAAGACATTGGAATAGGGGAAGTAATACATGACTATCTAGGGAATTGGATGATAGGATATATAAGAAATCTCTATTTAGCTAATAATGTAAGACCATAAATTCTTGCCTTATTTATTGATTTAAAATAGCATAAGCTAACAATCTAACCCCTCTAAAAATTAATCTAGACTCCAATAAAATACTATAACTTATCTTGGTATGAATTATTCTCATTTTTATGGAATTTGTGGCTCAATCGTAATTATAATTTACATCACCAAAAGAATATGCCTTTATCCATTAAAATTGTGATTCATAGAGCTCAACTAAATACAAATACATAGCAGCTCATGTGCATACGCCAATACAACAAAAAATAATTCAGGTACATTGGTATCCTATGAGAAAGGGATGCTTTAAATTGAATGCCAATGGTTAATGTCATCTATAAATGCTCAAGGAGGTTGTGGTGGAATTATCAAAAATGGCAGAAGTGAATGGGTTATAGGCCACAATGGCCATCTTGCACAAATTTCAGTTGTTCATGCTAAAATTATCGCACTGCTTCATCGCCTCAAAATAGCCCACCAATATAATTGCACACCTTTGGACGTTAATAGAGGACTCATGGAAATAATCTCACTTCCTATGAAAGAAAATCTTAAATTTAACTCTATCATTTCTGATTGAAGATCCTTGATTCTCCTGCAGGGAACACCGACCTTCAATATAGTTTTCGGGAGAAAAGAATCGGGTGAGCGGATAACCTAGCTAGGAGGCAGGAAGAAATACCATGATCATCTTACGTATTTTCTAGTTCCTCCTTTGTTTTCTTTGGTGACTTTTTATGTAGACAAAGTATAGGAACTTCTTTTGCTATGGTAATTCTGAGATAATTTGTGTAATAACTTGCAAATCTTCTCGGATCACCATTATGTATCTTTTTCTAGTGCTTCTGCTAACTCTTTTTGTACTGATGCATAGTATGTTTATATAATATATATCTTTCCAACCCAAAGTAAAGACTCCAAGAAAATAATTGAGTTTTTAAATAACATTATCTGAATACACTATTTGTGATACGGTGCAGGGAATTGCTCCACTAGATGGAGAATGCTCCTCCCCCATCCAATATTTATTCAAGAAATAAAATCAAGTATAAAATAATAGCAAAGGTATCTAGTTCGGAGATGGTGAATTCTTTTGTGCAATGGATAGTCCTCATTGTTTGTGTCCAAAAATTTAAAACTAGCAAGTAAGACTTTTTGTTAGGCAGAAGTTATGTCAATTATTTCAAATAATTGTAATACGTTCATTCACTTCAACTCAAACAATAGTAATGGCTCGGCATGTTGTGACCTCATGTATTTGCATATTCAGTTCTATTAATATAATATCCTTATTATCCAGGGAAAAAAATGCTTCTTTAACATATTTAAGATCTTTTACCACTTTAAGACTTAGAAATTATTCTTATCCTGTATTTTCTTTTCATAAACTCAAGACTTTAAGTCCTTAAAATATTTAGGACTTCACGTTAATGTATGCTAAAGTTTAGTTAGTTTCTTTAATGATTAACGAGAGAACTTACTCCGTTCCATTTTAATTGTTAGATATACTGAAAAGCCTTTACAATTTTCAGTTCAAAATTGAAAGAGTGTGTATATTTTCAATTCTGTACTAAGTACCCAATGTCGATACTCGTCTTTTTCAGAATGTATGTATGTTTTCAAAATTAATAGGGTTAAAAAGATAAAATTGTATCCTTATTATTTATTCTTAATAGGTATGTAAAATTTTATCCTAACATTTAAAATGGAACAAATGGAGTAATGGAGTATTAAATATATTGATTCAATTGCACGTGATAAGTACGTAATCACATTTTTTTTCTCCTTTGATAGTGTTGAATTGGAAAAAATCATTTTTAGAATTTTTGTTAATAGTACCTGTAAAACTCCACCATTATTACTAAAGTGCTCAATCTCCTGCAAAATAACTCGATAAAGATTTAAAATTTTTAATGTGTGACATCTAAATAATAGTTCAATCTTAAATATTTATACTATAAATGTTTATTAATATAGTTGAAAAATTGTTGGATGTACAATAAATTCATAAAGATTGAGATGTGCGTTTTCATATTTTTTCAGTTAAGCACATATTCTGATACTTAAATTTGATTTTAAAGAGGTATTGATCTAGCCCCTCCACTTTTGGTGTTTTCTGTGCCAAAAATAGGAGTGTATATAGTTCAGGTTGATTTGAATTTTTAAATATTACACTAAATCAATTATATTGAGTTGTTAAATCTATAAACCATCAAGTTTTTCAACTTTGGATTTTTTTAGGTTTTTTCTCGATTAAGTCTTCAAACAAATATATAACTTATACTTGAAGTATTTTTTTAATCCTCATAACAAACAACTATCTAAGGTATTTCACCATTATGAAAATAACATAAAATATGAGATGGTAAATTACATTGTGCTAAAATTTAAAATAAAATGAAATCGCATGAAAAGATGTTTACTAATTAATAAGTCATAATTAAAATGATCTACTTTAAAGTACTAAGTCTTGCCAAACAAAGAATGACAACTAATGTATTAATTACATAACTAAACATAAAATAATTTAAGTTGTGTGTTTTACTATGTAAATTAACCTTCAAAATTAAAGAAACAAAGATATCTAATATAATATTATTGTCCTTTCTAAATCTTCTGACATGTTTCTTTTGTTAGTACTAATATTGGTTTGATTTTTGTTTGGGCATTATGTGAGTTAATAACATGCATCTATGAGCTATAAAACTTATTGGATCATTCAAAATTCTAAGTCCAAACTCAAAATAATACATCTTAAAACACAAAAACTATCAAAAGTTTAAAGAAATATTTAAAATGAAATAAAATATTTATAAAAATTATATATATATATATATATATACGTCTCGTTCGGCCCCAAATTTTGGCTATTGCACCTTGAAAAGCCAAGGCCTGGTGACGAATGGTCTATCACTTTATTCTATCAGCACATCACTATTTTCGCATAAATACAATTTACAATTTTCATGATTTTCACACACACACACACAACATACATATATAGGGTTGAGTTTGGTTTGATTTGACCTTTTTTAAATAAAACAAATCCAATCAATTATGATCAAATTTTTTCCAAAATCCAAATCAAATCGAACCAAACCACTAGTCGAATTTTTTCTCAATTATCGAGTTGGTAAGATTTTCGTCTTATTTGTACATCCCTATTTCAAATTAATTAATTTTAATTTTAATTAAATTACATGTTTTTTTTGTTTTTTTAATTTTATATTTTTATTCAAAAATAATATTACGTTTCATTACCTAATTCAACAGACTCTATAAAATTAGACTATGAGTGCACATTGTGATTCTGTTCATTTGAGGATTGGAAAAAAATGTAAAAGAAGAGGGGAGTTTTAGAAGAGGAAGTGAGCCGGATCGTTTGGGGTTTTGGAATAGGCCTCATGGTTTTTTTAAAGGTCAAACAGTGTGAAACTTGGGTTAATATGACAGAAGTATAAATGGTAGCCTTTTTTGCCATTAAGCAGTGGTCTTTTTTGCATTTTAAAAATCTATCACTTTTTTCCATTGATGACACTTTGTTAAGAAAATTTTTAAAATTAGGAGTCAATACATTAAATGAAATCAGATTATTGTAATAGGAATATACTCATTGAATAAAAGGAAATTAGTTCATCTTCGTACCAAAAAAATTTCATATCATTAGTTTTCATATTTCAAATCTTTTATTAAGAAGGCAAGACTTTTATATGTAGTTATATTTTTATGCATGTTTGAAATGGTGAGAATGCGTCAGATTTTATTTTTCCTTTTCCTTTTTTGAATTTCATTTTATAATTTATTTCAATTTTCCTACTTTCTTTAGATTTTTCTCTTTCAAGACCACTTTCTTAGCAAAATCTTGAATGTTGTGTGTAGCATTAGTTAGAAAGTGTAAAGGGATACAGTTTATTCCATGTTTGATATAGAAATCTTCTTTTATGTTCTTATGAATATATTTTTTTATATGTGGTTGCGTGGAAGAATTTTTATTTTAAATTTATGTTGATTCTAGTAAAGGTACATTAATGTTGATCGATTTAAGTTTTGTGTATTAGAAGCTACGTGGCGTTGAACATATGTTTTGTTTTTCTTTCTTTTTTAGGCGGTTAAGTGGACTAAAGTAGAAAAATGGGGAGAAAATCATATCATGTTAGTTTTGGAGAATTCTAATGCAGATAGTATTATGTTTTAGAGATCATTCTTTTTAGGGATTAAGATGTTAGAATCGAAATATACATATGATATTTGAGTAGTTAGATATTACATTCAAATCTCAATAATGAATAATCAATATTATTAGTTTTCTCAACATTTTATTATGTCTATTATTTATTATATTATAAAATTTAAAAAAGTAATTTAAGTTGTAAGGTGGTGGTTTTGTTTGGTGGATGGTTGTGGTGGTTGTCCAGTAGAAATGGTAGCGTGTGGTGGTAGTGGTGATTTCTGTGATGGAGGTGTTGAAGGTAGTGGCCAACAATTGTGAATGAAAGTGGTGGTGGTACTAGAGTGTGATTTAGTGGTGGTTGGTAATAGGAATAGTAGTAGTGGTGGTTGTGATGTGGGAAGGGATTGATCATAGGGGTTGATAGTGGGGATTGGTGGTCGACAACAATAGCTAGTGATGATGGTTGATATTAGTGATACTTATGATGATGAAGTTGATTGATATAGTAGTGATCGAGAAATATTGGTGGTGGTGTCAATGTGACGACAATAGTGATGATGGTGATGGTGAATGATGATTGTGATTGTGCAATAGTGGCTAGTGGTAATTGATGAGGTCGACTTCACAAAAATTTTCAATTAAATAACCTTTTAATAATATTATTATGTACAAGATTTAAGTGATTTAAAGTTATCTTAACTCATTAAATGATTTAATCTTAAAAAACAAATGTATTTAATGGTACTAGCTTTAAATCATTTAAACTCACATCTCTATTAAATACAAATAAATAAGATCATAATTAAAATAAACTTATTTTTTTCTCAAAAATATAGTAATATTATACCCTTTTTTCTACAAAGTCAATATTACATAATAAGCACATAAAAGTATTAAGATTATTCTTTATTATGTTTTTCGCGAAAGTTGTTCCTCACATATCTATCCAAATATGGGAGGAACTTATACTAATCCTTTTGTGTCATGTACTTGATCAAGCTAACTTGGCATAATTTCTTTTAAAAAAAATTATTAGGAGTGTAGTTTACTAAATTAATTTTATTAATGATGCTTTGAAAGCGTAAATTTGAATATTACTTTTTATATAGTTATTTAAAACTAATGGTAGTGTTAACTTATGCACCCCTAATTAATGAAATGAACTGTGAGGTCTACATTATTTTACCAAGTCCTATCAAAGAACTAGGTTAATTTAACTGTTCTTGGGAAAACCTTTAACTCAAACAGAAAAGTAAAATATGCAGCAATTTTATGTGGAAAACACCTGAAAGCACAAAGGTGAAAAAAATTAGTATTGGCCCCTTTTTACATCAACAAAAACCACATTCTAAGTTGTACACTAGCATCAAGAGAACATACACAACAAAGTTGTACGCAGCCCACTGGTACATCCAAAGTACTATATTGACCGACAATGACAACTCAATTTCACAACACGGTCGACACCATATGCCTTTTGAGCACACGATTCTAAGCTTGTCTTGAGCCATCCGCTAGGGCCTATTTCCACCACCATACAACAGTCGAATAACGTGAATAAGATTAAAGATCACAAGGCTTCGAAATAGCCGTGCATACAAGAAAATAGCTATTCAGAACACGACAAAAATATATCAAAAAAGAGATATGGAAAGCCTTAACAAACCTAAACTTTAATAGCGAACTTAGCCGAACTTATGCCACCATCTCACTCAATTATGGATTAGGTAAAATGGTTACTTAATTATGAAACACAAAGAGAATCCTTGCACGACCCTTTAACCGAGAACGATTTGAGACTAATAATTTAATGATATTTATTATCTACATTTGGCATATGGATTCTTAAATTAATATTTCCATGAATTGCAAAACATGTACTAACCTCAAAAATTGTATTTGTATACCCCACAAGGTGAATAAAGATGAAGAATGTTATACAACAATATTAATTGTAAATATATGATTCTTTATATTTTCTTTTCTTGTCTAACTCGTACACCTGATTGATTTTATATAGCCCTACAACTATACATTGTACTATAAGCGCCGTGGACGGGTCCCTCTATTGTCTGTGTCCAAAAAATATTAAAAACGGACAAAGTAAAGACTCTTTTTGTTAGACTTAAGTGGCCATGTCAATTATTTGAGATAATTGTTATATCTTTATTAACTCTAAACCCTCAAAACAATAATGTGTTGATCTGCTTGAATGCCATAACTCTTATTTGTATTTACACTTTTATTGGAAATGCTTGTTGGGAAATACGCACGAGATAGGATCGCATACTTGATGAGCTTTCCGATAGTCTCTTCCTTCCCTAGCCAATGGAGGGCCTCCTTCCCCACCATTCCGGCCTATTATTGATAAGGATGATCAGATAAACTACTCTACTATCATTCCGAAGGTTTTATTAAAAGGGCTGGAGAATGAATAGCTTATTCATAATCTCACTCTCATGTATTGATGCATAATGGATTCTATTAATATAATATCATATTACCTAAAAAATACTCATTTAACACCTACTTAAGAACTTTTACCACTTCAACACTTAGAAATCAACCTTATTGTGTATTTCTTTTTCCATAAACTTAGGATAAATTCAAGATAAATCAGTTTTTAGAATTTTGTTAATAGTGTAAAGCAACGTGGGCTTAACTCAACCCCAAAGTTATCTCTCATGAGGGAGGTTTGTCCAAGTTCATATAAATTTCCGAACCCATGTGGGACTCTAATCCTCTAACACCCTCTTCACGCCTTAGGCCCGGCGAAGCGTAGATCGAGCTCAAATGGACCTGGCTCCGATACCATGTAAAGATATGACACTTGGGCCCTAAACCAACCCCAAAAGCTAACTCCACGAGGAAGGTTTTCCTAAGTCACCTAAGCAAACCACCAGTCTATTCCCAATCAATGTGAAACTCTAACCCACTCTAACAAATAGTACCTGTAAAATAATATTAACTCAATCTCCCAGCAAAATAATTCAATAAAGATTTAAACTTTTGAACGTGTGACATCTAAATAATGATTCAATCTCAAATATTTTATACCATAAAATGTGTATTATATATATACTTTGAAAAATCATTTAATGTATAATAAGTTCATGTAAAGTTGAGGAGTGGATGTAAAAGTAATTTGCCTATCACATAAAATTGAGGTTTGCATGCTGTATTTTCAGTTTAACCCACATGTTTTAACACTTAACTTTGATTTTGAAGTGTATTGATGTAGCCTCCTTCTCTTTGGTGTTTTCTATTACTTAAAATAATTTATTTAACCCAAAAATGTAAGAAAAATGAATTTACTACTTCATTTTCTCCTTTAAAATATAAATTACGTTTGTTATTATATTTATGAGCTCTCTAAAATCGAAAAGGAATGAAAAAGATGTTTTCATTCTTGGGAGCACATACAATGAATGCTTTTGTCGAAAATAGCCTCGATGAGGGGTTTTCGTCAGTTTGAACTAATGTTCATACTTTTAGGGTCGGATGGTGAACTATGAATCTATCAGGGATTTTTTCATTTGTGACTTAATAAAACAAATGTAAAAGAAGAGGTGTTAGGTGCTTAGAGAGGCGAGTTGGATGTTTTTTTGGGGTTTGGATTGAGTCTAGTGTATTTTCTGGGTCAAATTTGTCCGAAGTGGGGTTAAAAAAGAGGTTGTAATGTATTAAATATGACCGAAATTATATTAAAACAATAGCCTTTTTCTTTTTAAATCCTTTCAAAAGTTTAAAATAAAAAAACACATAATTAAACATAATCAATATAAAAAATATATTATTAAAGAAATATTTTAAATTGTGGAGTCAATCACATTAAATGAGATCAGATTATTGTAATAGAAATATAAAAATTTAATAAAAGAAAAATTAATTCATCTTAGACCAAAACAAAATTTCATATGTCATTTCTCAATTTGAAATTTATAAATTAAGTAAAAAAAAGGCAAGATTTTTATATACAATATTAGAAATAATTCCTCAATGATTCTCATTAAGATAAATGTATATATACAAAACCGAAGCATGATATGTGCCTGAATTCTAAGGGATACGGTTAGCATGATATGTGCCTAATTCTAAGTGATATAGTTAGCATGATATGTGCCTAATTCTAAGGGATACGGTTAACAGTATGTGCCTAATTCTAAGGGATACAGTTAACACACCCCACAGTCGAAGTCGGAGGTTGTCGGACCTTTGAGACTGTCACAAAAATACTTCAAATAGAACGCATTAGACCACTTGGTAAAGATATGCAACGATCGATATCGGGAAGGTACATGAAGAACAGACGACCACGAGCAACTTTTTCCCGTACAAAATGAATGTCCATCTTAATATGTTTGGTACGTTGATGTTGCACTGGATTACCCGATAAGTAAATAGCACTAACATTGTCACAATAAACAAGTGTAACCTGTTTAATCGGAATGTAACTCCAAAAAGCAAATTTCGTAACAACATGATTCAGATACTACATTTTCCACACCCCTATACTCGCTTCGGCACTGGACCGAGAAAAAGTGAGTTGTTTCTTAGAAGACCAAGAAATCAAATTATCACCCAAAAATACACAATAACCGAGGTAGATGCGTCACCATTATCCAGGGCAACCACCCCAATCGGCATCGAGTATAAGAAACAAGGGATGAAACAAAAGATGAATAGAGATGGAGACCATGGTCAATTGTACCTTGAATATACCGGATAATGCGTTTGAGAGCTTGCATATATCAACTCTCGGATCATGCATATGTAAACACACTTGTTAGGCTTGACATAACAATATCTAGTCGGGTGAATGTAAGGTGTTGAAGAGCCCCAGCAAGACTCTATATAAAAACGGATCCTCATAGGGAGTACTAGAAGTCGCACTAACCTTCTCATTTGTGTCAACAGGAGTAGAAGATGACTTGCAAGAAAACATTCGGCTCGCTCAGTGTGTTGCTCGGCTTATACATGCGTTGTGAAAGGAACATACCGCCTTATGTCGAGAAACTGCAATGCCAAAGAAAATAATTTAAAGGACCAAGATCCTTCATAGCAAACTGAATAAAGAAACTGCCAATAGATAGCCGGAGAGCATTAGAAGATGCGGTGAGAATATTATCCTCATCCAACATAAAGCAAAATATATGCCATATCACGACCCTTGCGATAAATAAATAACAAATTATCACACTTGCTATTAGAGAAACCAAGGGAAATGACATAATCAGCAAATCGCTTATACCAAGCTCAGGGTGCCTGTTTGAGTCCATACAATGACTTACGTAACAAGCATACATAATACGGATGAGTACGATCGATACCCCAATGGTTGATGCTTATACACTTTAATTCTTGTAGCTCACCATGAAGAAAGGCATTTTTAACATCAACTGATGAATAAATCCATGCCTTTGATAGAGAAGAGGAAAGAACTGTGTGCGAATGGTAGCCGGTTTCACCACCGGACTAAATGTTTAAGCACAATCAATGCCCACTGCGAGTTTTCCCATCACACCACAAGGCGGAGCTTTATGCCTCTCAAAAGCACCATCAGATTTTTCTTTATGAGAAAAATCCACATAGAACGAATAATCATTCACATTAGGTGGACAGGGCACCAACTCCCATGTCTTTATTTTTAATAAGAGCATCATATTCATCGTCCATGGCCAACTTCAATTCGGGTCACGAAGGGCTTCTCTTGGGTTATGTGGTAGTGGGGACCGTGTAGCGTAGTAGCATATGCATGGTCATATTTTCTATTGGGTTTAAAAATACCCATTTGGCTTCTTGTGACCATGGTGGGCCGATTGGTGGAGCAGGAATTTGATGTTTGGGCAGGAGGTGTGGGGAGAGTAGGAGAAGAAATTTGGGGGTACGTGGGCGTGTTGGGCTCATAGGAGTAGGCCGGTCAGTAGAAGGTGGAGGTGGGTTGTGTGTTTGGGCCATTTGTAGCTGAGTAGAAGGAGAAAAATTCTGTTCATAGTGATGCAATGTATATGGTGAAATATCATCACATAAAAAATCATAAGTAAACTGAGGAAGGAGTATGCTGTGTGCAAAGAGCACATGCTCTATGAGTAATAATAGAGCCCTCCCGGAACCCAAGGGCCCGACCTACCCATACTGTACAACAAAGGAAAAGAGCTACACTTCTGAAATCAGACTCCGGATGACAGGAGTTTATGACTCTATAGCTGGGGCTCCAGATCACGAGGGATCGCCTCCTGCGTCTATGAGTACTGCGAGGCAAGTAATGCGGCGCCCCATTGGGAGTCGTGCATGGTACTGAGTATGCAAAAGCAGCTGAAATAATATAACTGAATACAACTGAATATAGATAGCATAACTAGCAATTCTGTATAGCAGGAGATAGGTGAATGAAGAAGGCTGATATGGGCCCGAGTCAAACTACTGTACTTATAAGGCGGAGGTGTGCACATGGTAGCGACGACCTGCTGTCTAGTAGCTAGTATATAGCACATAAATAGATATACAAGTAGCAAGTAAGATGAAATACCAACCCCCATAAGCCGGATGGCGCCAAGCAAGCAAACAATCTATATAGCCCTACCCGAGATCAAAACCGGCAAAAAATAAGTCACTCCACTCACTACTCACTAGGAGCACCTCTACTGGCCCACAGGTCTCCTTCTCGGGCCATAGCCTCTCATTAAATAACTGTGTCTGAGTCCGGGGGACTCCTGTACTGTATCTGTAACAGATAGGGTCTGTTTCCCTGGACACTGCTCCAACGGGGCTATACGCCAACGAGAAATTTGTATCTATTCCACTGGACACAACTCAACGGGAATATCGCTCTTTGAGCAGAGTACCACGGACCCAGCACTCAACGAGTTTATGCATTGCTGCCAGTCTTGATAGAACTGATATGGGGAAAGCTTCATCCCATCTTCGTCAGGCAGGGTCGGCATGCCACTCCTTGGAGTGGCGTAAACCCACCCGCTCAGTGGGCGACACGATTACCAACCGAGGCGGCGAAGCGCTCCAGCCTGGAGGCCCTCACGCCACATCAAGTCTCAACAAATAAATAGCATATAAATAGCAAACATGTTTAACTTAAAAAGACTATCGAAATCTGATTTATTCTGATCTCTTTCTGTATTATACTATTCTTATACTGATTATACTGATTACTAATCTTTACTCAGATTGTTTGGCTATTACGCCTTGAGGATCTTGTCATGCAGTATATGGCTAATACGCAGCCCGAATATCATCTATACGGACGGCACAATGCATAGCCATAAAACTGTCTGAGATGGCAGTACGTATCCTGTCTTATTGTCTATCTGATTTTGCTACCTTTATTCTAAAAATCTGTATCTTTTATTCTACAACATGCTTGCTAATCATACAATAGGCTATACGAATGGAATGCTAACAGCCCTTTGGCGCATGCTTTACTAATTTCGGTTTGATAAATGTGTAGCAAACCAGATTTACTAAACTTATCAATACTCAACATTCAACCCGAAAATTCAAATATGGAGTTCACTATGATTCATATAGCTAAAGCTGCTAACTTCTTGAAGGAACTACTTCACGTACACTAGGACCTCGAGTTATGCGCATCGGACGAGGCTCGGTCAGTACTCCGGCTATTTCTCCCAACTGCATTCACATACACGTTAATTAGTACTAAACTTAGGCTTATCAAGAAAGACGGTGAAAACTTATTTTAAAACGGTCGAGAAGGAGGAAATATTCACTACGGCTAGGAGCACATAGACACTAGTTTGGAGAAATTCTACTTACCTTAGTCCAGTAGCTCGACGATTCGTCAGTCATATTTCGCGAAATAAATTCCGTAGGAATGCTCTCTGCTGCTAACTACCTCGGTACACGAGGTTAATTTAGGTTTGGTTTCGTTTGGCAGCGCAATCGGATGATAGTTTATGCAACCTTCGCTCTCTCTCTCTCTTCCTGCGAGTTTCTGGAAATTGTGGATGTATAATATGAAATAAACCGAAGTGTGACATATATAATAGACACTATAAATCGCATTCCTGGATACGATTGCTCGTCGCATTGCCTTGCGACGCGCCGACTTAGGGCCTCCCGTCTTTCCCGGGCCTTTTTCTAGCATGTATGGCTTCAAATATACAACTAACACGCGAATAGGCCATCTATGTACCGTGAATTTATTGGGTGTAACATCTCCCCCTTAAGAACATTCTACCTCGAATAAAGCGCCTATCTAAGGAACTACTCAACCCACTCAACATTTTTTATTTCTAGGAAAATTTAGTGAGTTTCCCTGTAATATGGACTATCCCAAAAACCTGAAATACAGAAAAGTCCAATACAGGTACTCCACACAATACTATAGGATTCATGAAAGACCGGATGAGCAGTTTTAACTACGGAAGCAAGTTCAACTCATTGCCACTTGGCCTATTCTTGATAAGTCTAATAAGGCCCAGCAAATCTTGGGTGAGCTTACCTTTCTTGCCAAATCTCATCACCCCTTTCATCGGAGACACTTTCAAAAATACCCAGTCATTCATATCGAATTCGAGGTTTTTCTTGTAGCACATGCTATGATTTCTGGCGTACATTGCAGTCGGTAGCGCTCTCTTATAAACTTTACCTTTTCTTCCGACTGCTGAACAATGTACGGCCCAATAACGCTGATTCTTCTATTTCAAACCAGCCAATCAGCGATCTGCATTCTCCCATTATAATGCCTCAGAAAGGCGCCATCTGAGATAGGTGGTGATAAGCATTATTATAAGCAAACTCGATTAGGGGAAAATGCTTTCATCGGCTACCACCAAAATCTAACACACACGCTGCTATGTCTTCGGCGTAGAATAATGGTGGCTTTGTCCATGCGTACGGGGTGTAACAGCTGTGCTCAAATTAATCTGCGTACCCGAATCTCTATGAAACGACTGCCAAATCTAGCCGTAAACTATACTCCTCTATGCCGAATTAATGGACACGCACTCCGTGCGATCGACTATTTCTACGATATACAACTCGGCATAATCTTGGTAGGAAAGTAGTTCTCCTTTAGGAGGAAATGAGTGATTTGGTCAATGCAGCCAAACTATCACCCATATAGAATCATATCTATGTCTAGTACGGGGTAATCCTGCCACAATCTTACTGTCTCCTAGCTGTCAGTCCGAGGCTTATTCCTTAATACATGATACTCTACCAATGCAGGGTAATTCTAATTTCCCCACAAAATACGAAAACCCATTCTCACCTTCTCCCTTTTATCTTGCTTTAAACTAAGCTCACGGGGTTGAAGTACGCCTTACATTGCTAATAAGGTTATAGGTCAAGTCTCAGTTCATACTTCTTCTGACTTGCAGTCGGACCTATCGATTCACATGACCTTTCTGCAACTGATATCACAAGCTTGAATCATAACTATAATCTTATAGGTATATCTTGTTGTACGGTAGCGTATGATGGCGGACTTGGCCTTTTAGACTCAATTTGACTATTCTTGAGTGTTCATCGGCAGGTCTTAGCACACCTGCTTCAGTACCACTAGCAGTCTTACTTGCTCTCTTGACTTATTATCATGATGCACAACTTACGTAATCACAGGGGTTCTTTATGCTTTCTAATACTTAATAGGATCAATCAGCCCATCTTTACCCCATACACAGCGGTTGGCAACCTCACCTCAAGTCTTATGCCCGTTACTGTACTAGAATCCAAAGTCAAGAGGTAGGAATATCCCTTTTCTTATTGCAGCAAATAGAAACATATAATTGTACCACATCTGAAAAGATTGATATGGGAATCTTGCATTTCCCTCTCTTTCTCATACTCATCGATAGTCTGATATTTTACGCAATCATGTCCCGGATCTTATATATCTAATAAGTAAGTCATCTCGTATATACATTATACCTCGGCTTCTGTTGACGTTATCAACGTTACTGGGAATAGTACCGATAAAGGTATCATGGCGGGAGGTCTCTGGTACCTCCCTCCTGCTACGTAATTACCTTATGTGGGCGGTGCCCTCTTACATTTGCTATATACGATCTTACACTTTGTATTAAGGTATTGCGATACGCCTTTGTATACATGTCAAAGAATATGGTAAGTTTTGAACTCAACCTATACTACCACTTTGTTCTATAGCACATTGAAGTGAGAAGAAGAGTAACCATCCTATCATGCCTTACCTTCCTGCCTATAGAATGTGGTGCACAACATCCATAGACAAGACTTGACTTAGCACGGCTTGGGACTCACGGAACACGACTGCTCACGATACCCAGGATTTGTCACGCCCCGCCACAGGGAGTATGATTGGCACACAGTGCCCTAGTAGGACCTGGACTGCTAACTGGTGGGCCTAGACACATCTGGTGCCTGGCTAGCTCTATCTCGGAGTTCTAAGAGCAAGGTCTATATAACGGCTGTAAACACAGCCTCCGACCAGCGGGCTGCCTTTTGTAAAACATCAACGGCTAGCCGAAACTTTCTAATATCAAGGAACCTATGCGGGCGGAAGGCTACCATGCTGTCTAGTCATCTGAAACTTAACATAGGAAAACTGAAAGCTACGTGACCGGCAAGGTCACCACTGCCATCAATATATGGCCCATGGACAACATAAAACAAAAATACTAAACAGCTAAATATTGCCACGGCTCCACGACAGCTCAAGCCAAGGAGATAGTATATACAATGCAAACCTCTATGAGTAATAATAGAAGCATTCCGGGACAGGGCCCCGACCTACCCATACTGTACAGCAAAAGGAAAAGAGCTACACCTCTGGAAAATCAGACTCCGGATGACGGGGTTGATGACTCTATAGCTGGCTGGAATCACGAGGGATCGCCTCCTCGATACATGAGTACTGCGGGCAAGTAATGCAGTAGCCCCATTGGGCGTCAGTACCGCTGGTACTGAGTATGCAAAGCAACTGAAATAATACAACTGAATATAGATAGCATAACTAGCAATTCTGTATAGCAGGAGATAGCTGAATGCGAAGAAGGCGTGTAAATGAGTCAAGCTTTGTATTGATAAGGCGAGAGGTGTGTACACAGTAGGCAACGGCGACACGATTTGTCTAGTAGCTAGTATATAGCACATAAATAGATATACAAATAGCAAGCAAGATAAAATACCAACCCCCATAATCCGGATGGCGCCAAGCAAGCAAACAATCTATATAGCCCTACCCACGGTCAAAACCCGACCAAAATAAGTCACTCCTCATCTGCTCACTAGGAGAACCTCTACCGGCCCCCTAGGTCTACGGCTCAGGCCATAGCCTTCGATATAATTAACCGTGTCTGAGTCCGAGGGGACTCTATGTGTATCTATGGCACCAGATAGGGTCTGTTTCCCTAGACAACTGCTTTCAGCGGGGCCTATACGCAACGAGAGGCGTATCTATTCCACTGGACACAACTCAACGGGGAATATACGTGCTTTGGGCCGGTACCGGACCTTGCTCAATAAGGAACATGCACTTGTAGTCTTGATGGTGATATGGAAAAGCTTCATCCCATCTTCGCCCAGGCGGGGTCGGCATGCCACTCCTTGGTGCGACGTAAATCCACCCGCTCGGTGGGCGACACGATTACCAACCCGGGCGGTGAGGTCGCTCAATAAGATGCCCTCCACGCCATCAAGTCTCAACAAACAAAACACATATAAATAGCAAGCATGTTTAACTTAAAAGACTATCTGAAATCTGATTTCTTATTCTGTCTCTTTCTGTATTATGCGATTCTTTCTTGATTATACGTTTTGTAATCTTTACTCAACTCTTTGGCTATTACGCCCAGCGGATCTTTGTCTGTCTGGCCCATGGCTGTCTGTAGCCAAGATATCATCTATGCAGACCCGGCTAGTCGTAGCCATAAGCATGCAGATGAAAGCAGTACGTAGCCATAATACTGACCTGTCTATCTGATTTTTACTTTACTAACTTTATTCTGAAATCTGTATCTTTTTATTCTACAACATGCTTGCTAATCATACAATAGGCTATCTTAATACTGGAATGCTAACTCGCCCTTTGGCGCTCATGCTTTACTAATTTCGGACTGAGTACGATATGACACGCAAACCAGATTTACTAAACTACTCCAATACTCAACATTCAACGAAAATTCAAATACGGAGTTTACTATGATTCATATAGCCAAATTTTGCTAACTTGCCGGAAGGAACTACTTCACATACCTTAACCTCGAGTTGTCAGAAGCGTCGGATGAGGCTCGGTCAGTACTCCAACGTTTCTCCCAACTGCATTCATATACACGTCAATTAGTACTAAATACAACACTATTATGAAGGACGACGTCACTTTCGATATATTTATAGCCTAAACTTAGGCTTATCGAAAAGACGGTCAAAACTTTCTATTTTTCAAGGTCCAGGAAGGAGAAGTATTCAATTTACGGCTAGAGCACATAGACACTAGTTTGGAGAAATTCTACTTACCTTAGTCCGGTAGCTCGGCTTGATTCGTCGACCGTATTCAGCGAAACAAAATCCGTAGGAATGCTCCACACTGCTAAATAACTCGGTACACGAGGTTAATTTAGGTTTGGACTACGTTTGGCAGCGTAATCGGATGATAGTTTATCACAACCTTCGCTCTCTCTGTTCCTCGCGAGTTTATGGAAATTATTGGATGTATAATAATAAATAAACCGAAGTGGGGCTTATATATAATAGACACTCCTGAATGTGATTTATAAGTCGCATTCCTTGAATGCGATTTATAAGTGGCAGCATTTTGCCTTGCGACAGCGCCCGACTTAGCTTGTCCGATCTTTCCCAGACCTTTTCTAGCATGTATGGCTTTCAAATACTCTTAACCAACACGCGAATAGGCCATCTATGTGCCGGGAATTTACGGGGTGTAACAAGAAGTAAATGAGAATGTATACAAATAAGTATCTAAACAAATACAAAACTAAGTTGTAAGCATCATGGGCCATGCTATTTTGCAACGTGATCACACACACACTTGAAGCCTTGTTAGGTCCTCGAACAGCCTTTTACATCTTATGTAAATGAAGAATCACACATAACTAATTTAACAATTAGAATTCAGATTATTTGAGATAACAAGTAAATACTAGAGCATGCATGATGTAATCAATGAAATGATATACAACTCAGATTAAGACTTTCTAACCTCAAGAATCGACTCTCAATCATTGCAAACTCATGCAAATCAGCAATCAATAAATCCGACGTGAATGTTATCTCTCATTAAATTTTTTCTTTTTTTTCCCCTCCACAAAAAAAAAGAGTTACCCATTTTTACTCACAAATTTTCAAATCACAACATCTATGGGTATATGAATAGAGTACAGCTCTCTCTCAAGGAATTCACATGCATCACGTAGTGAACTATAAGCTTGCCCTTAGTGTTTTACTCCACTAATTTAAGGATGTTTGAACGTAAGATCACGTGGGACTTAATGGGTTTGTAATGTAAGCTAAGGGACGGTGAGTACTATTCTGGCCAGTAATAGTTACTATCTTTAGTGCTTTTAATACTTCAACCTTCATTAAAGACATCTCTTTACTTCCTCCTCATTCTTTTCACTCTTGAATTTTCTCTTCTTGTTCCCATTTCTTCACGCATACTCAGCTTAGTAGGGTATTTAAGCAACTTTTCATTCATTTTTTCTTACTACCTACTAATACTCAGGCATTTTCAAACAAGTGCACCTTTGACCTTTTCTCAACTCTTACAACTGCTACTTTTCCTTCTTTTCCATGCTTCTCACTCCTTCACTCTTTGGAATTTTTAACTTAAGCGCGTAGGAGTTTTGGGTCAATTTCAAGGATAATGAAAGAAAAGTTAAGCTTATATTGTAGCTATCAAAGAATAGGCTTAAGGCTCAATGGGGCTCACTAGGATTCAACATTCAAGGTAGGTAAAGTAGAAAGATAAAGTGGGTTCATTCAAGAAATGCCTATATCATCTCCTACAGTCCATACCCTTCATTTCATTTTATATACACACCAGGAAAGTTCTAGACATTCCACAATAGAACAGAATATTCGAAAAACACACTCCACCGGCACATGCTCAATTCCAAGACATATTCGAGACTCTTACTCCGCTAATTACAAGAATTCAAATTAATCTTCAATCACATCGAGTCAAATTCAAATTAAGTGTCTCAAACAAAAGTTATACACTTCTTGCTCTTCAACACTAATCACACTTGCATCTAACAATCATGTACAGCACATAACAAGAACATCAAACCGTTAATTAGTTACGGGTTTAAAAACCAAAAACTGTTGACTAATTTTCCTCAAGGCGGTCGTCATCCATCCATTGTCGGAAACGGTCCTAGCTATGACTAAAAACATTCTATACAGACAAATAAAATTTTATTTTCAATTCAAAGACCCCCCATCGGAAAAGAACCGAAAAAATCCAACAGTTGGTGATATGCTTGACTTTCAAAAAAAATTTCAAATATTTCTCACAAGCATTACATTCACCAAAAATCGTTGAGCACAAAAATTTTTGAAATTTTTAATTATATTATTATTTTTGAATATAAATTTATAATGATATATTATTGAATGAAAATTTAAAGGATGAGAATTACTCCCTGAGGCCTCTAGGCCTAGTTAATAGCATGCTTTTCTTCAATTTTGCACAAGTGGGTGTTTGACCCCCACACTTTTCTCTTCCATTCTTGTTAGCTTCCTCCTCCACGGGTACTCAGACTTCCCCTCCATCTGTGCTTAACTCTCTGCTTACAACACAAGATGAAAAATAAATAAAATCAACTCAAATACAGAAATTAAAATGGTACCTATAGTGCCCTTGGGTTACCTCCCAAGTAAGCGCCTAATTTTACGTCGTGGCACGACATTGATATCAAGTCTCACCACTTTTTCCTCCACCTTGAGGATATGAATCTCACCCCTAATTTCTTCTCTATTTTCCTCTTATGCTCCAGGGGTGGTGGTGAAAAAATGAAAGGACCAAGTAGTAGATGTCGCCTTTTGCACTTATTGGCCCTTAAGTAAGCGAAGTCATTTTGTTTCTCCGAGTCAACAAATTTCAGAATATACGGGGCTTGTTCCTCCTCTAGACATTTCTCTATAAGCTTGGAAGACTCTATTTCTAGGTTGTCAACCAAACTCAATGTCGAGAATTGCTTCGAGTGGGGTACAATACACCTCAACTTTGAGACTGCATTGTGCTTGACTTCCTTACTTGGGTACACCTTCTCCACATCAACATCTATCTATCCATAAATTTCAAATGGTTGGTACTCTGTTTCTTCTTCCATGAATGGATTGGCCATATGTGTGAAACCATCACGGTGACTCTCAAGAGCTTCTAATTTTGGAGCTTCCTCCAAGAACTCACCATTTTCTTCTTCTTCTAGTTCCTCTTGAGTATCGCATAAGACCGTTAATTTCAAATCATCATAAGTTTCATCCTCAGCCATCATCTCCATGATCTTGGCGCTTATCATTTCTAAGGCCTCTCCCTTTTCCTTAGTTTGAATTCCTAATACTTCCATCTGCTCCCTCATTGCTTATGTCTGCTCAAGGACCTATTTCAACATGTTTTCTATTTGAGCTTGGTGTTCCAAGTCCTCATTTTCATCATTCCTGTACTCATCAAAGACAACAAAAGGATCATAGTAGGGGCTTGGGGGAGGGGAGTATGCATTCGGACAACCATCCCAATGGCCATCTTGAGCACTACATATATTGCACGTCTTACAGTTTTGCCACAAGTAGGGTCCTCCACAATTCAGACATGACTCACCAAAATATGAGTATCCACCATTCAACCCATTTATGTTACATGATGTCATGTCAAGAAGGGTATCAGGCTAAAAACTAAAAAAAAAATTTAAAACTAAAAAAGAAAATTTTTGTCAACACTTAAGGAAATTTAAAAATCACACAAAAACAGAAAATATCACTAAACTTTGCCGAATCCTCGGCAACGACGCCAAAGACATGATGAGCCCGCAAGTGTACGGGTCGTACAAGTAATATAGTAGCCCTTTTTAAGAGCCGAATGTCGAACCCACAGGGGCTAGACCTATTTAGCTAATTATCAAATTCAAGTGTGATATTAACTTTCGCAAGTTTTGATTAAATAAGTTTTTGATAAAGTCTAATTAAATTTAGGGGTGGTCAACGAAATACTCTGAATTCATTCAAGAAACAACTAGAGTTAAAGCCGGATAATCATGCGATACTACGATTTGCAATGGTTTAAGTATGAAACTATCAATTTTCGTCTCACATAATTAAAATTGCATGTTCATGGTCTTTCGAGCCTCTAAACATGGCAAACTAGCCTCACAACTACATCGTTTAGTGGTGATATGACATGCTAATTCGTGGGCAATTCAATTACGTGGATGTGATTAGGGACTCTCGTACTTCTAATCATTTAACTCAACTTAGTTTCACAACTATTTATTCAAGTGGTGGAGTGACATTTCTAAGTTAATTCATGTTCTCATCCCATTTTATCAACCAAGCAAGGCAAATTAGGTATAATCTCTTATCTTACCCGCGAATTATATCGTAAGATACAAACTTGCTCCCTACATTCTTTGTTCTTGCCTAGGTTTACTTTCTCAAGATTTTACCTAGGTGTAACATGTGTGTTTTCATGGTGATCAATCATGAAAACAACCATAATTAAGAACATAAGACAAAACAACAATCAATAACTTAAAACCAAAACAAATTCATGTATTCACAATCATACCATGTGGCCCCAACCCTAGAGGAAGGGTTCTATCCACTCAAGTTCATACAATTACTAGAAAACATAATTAAAATAACATACTTACAAGAATAGGTAGAAGGGAAGATGAAATTGATGAACCCTAGGTGAGTTCTCCCACTTCTCCCTCACTCCTTGGCAGTTTTTCAGAAATAAATCGTGACTCCAAGATTTTAGGAGCTAAGGGACCTATTTATCGTAAATGAGAGATGTATAAAATTATGCTCGACATGGAATAACTTCATGTCACGGAGGTTATCGCGCCAATATGCCTCTGTGACACAGAGGCATCGCATAGGCACACTGGAAATACATAAAACCATCGCTAGGCAGCCCTTGCCGCGTTGGCAGCGTGTCACACTGTTTGTGCAGTGCGTTAGGTGGTGTGTCACGGCCCTTGTTGCATAGCATGCCTGCCGTGGCATGTTGCCAACGTGCAGGTGGGCTGTTTCGCACACCCTACTTGCTGACGTTCGCGTTTTACTTCCGATTCCATGCCTCCACTTCACCATCACGTGGATTAGTTCCTCAAATTCATTTAAACCTACAAAAACAAGAACTAATCATGTTGGTTAGTATATATATTCACATTTACATAGAAGTACATGAGAATGCATATAAATAAGTAGCTAAACAAGACAAAACTAAGTTGTAAAGCATCACTTGGGCATGCTATTTTGCCGACGATCATCACTACTAAAGAAGTGCATTGGTGATCCAACTTTAGTGATGCAACTGGATAATGAGGAGATAAAAGACAGTCTCTCTTACGAAGAGGTTCTAGTTCAGATCCTTGACCGTCAGGTTCGTAAGATGAGAAACAAAGAAATCGCTTTGGTGAAAGTTTTGTGGAGGAATCAGCTGGTTGAGGGAGCCACATGGGAAGCAGAAGCAGACATGATGGTCAGATACCCTCACTAATTCCCTCCCAGTTCAGATCCAGTACCAGGTACTAAATCTTTTCTTAGTATTTTGTTCAATTCCGTACTCATCAACTCTATTTAGATTCTCGGTGTACATTTTCGTTGCATCAGCTCTATTAGTGCGGTTAAATCAGTTTGGAGTCATTACTCCTCCAGAAACCAGTTCACAGTCTTAGTTTGGGAATTTCAGCTCCTTTCCTAGTTTTAGCCTTCATTCAAGGACAAATGATCCAAAGGGGGAGATATTGTAACACCAAGAAACTTTCCTAGACCAGACTCAGACACTTTAAGAAAATACAAAAGGAAAAACCAGAAAACTTCCTGTCTCAGACGACTCAGATAACGGGCCATTGGTAAAACCAACGGACCATTGTAAGTGGTCATGGATTTCCAGCAAGTGCCCCTCCTAGAAACACGAGCCAATTAATGAGACATTGGTAGCTCCAACGACCCGTTGTACGCAGCCGTTGCTAGAGTTCCAGTGAGGGTTGCAGGTGAACCCCAGAAAACGAATGGAACCAACGGTCCGTTGTTTCTACCAAAGAACTGTTTCTTCCACCCGTAGTTTAGAGCAAGGAAATTCAGATGCCAGGACGAGAGGTTACAACAACCCATGGTTACTTCCAATGGGCCGTTGTATCCTCCCGTGGTTAAGTCAAGTAGGTTGAACCCAGAACCAATGGATGGTTCCAACAGGCCATGGTATCTACCAACGACCCGTTGTGAGGCCATTTGTTCAATATCAGGCAGTTTTCAGTTCTTTCTATCAGGGGTATTTTAATACATTCCTAGCCCTTTAGTCTTGAAACCCTGTCGTTTTGGGTTAGTATAGGAGGGAGTTAAAGGGTTAGAATGACCTTTTCCCTTCATTTTCACTCATTCTCCTTTAGAACGGAGTGTAGAAAATTCAGCAGAGAGCACAGAGCAGGAGCAAGGGTTCAAATTTCTTCTCAGAATCTCTCAGGGATTTTCACTAGAATTCCTTCTACAGGTATGTGGGAATTCAACAAGGAGATTGTTCTCCCCTTGTGTCCCCCAAAACTCTTTCTCTATTCACTATCAGTTCTAACCCCGTGATTTCGAATATGAAGATACTGTTATCATACTTTTGTTAATTCCTATGGAATCATATTCTATGCTTATTGTAGATATTCCCCACCAGATTGAGACCAAAATAATGCCTGTTCTAGTGAAGTATAATTTTAGGCCTAACTTTTGAAGCAGAAACTAGAATCCTACATATGTACAGAATTATTGCATCTTTCAAAGTTAGGAAGTTCTTATCATATTTGAATGTATCAAAAATCTTAGTCAAAGGTATAATTGGTCAGTCTCATCCAGAAATTCTTATAATCAGTATCACTCAGGAATATCATTCTAGTCTTAGTCAGATTTTTTAGCAACCTCCGGGTAGACCAGAATAATGTTAGCTGATCAGTTTGGCTACAAAAATTCCCGAGGTATCAGTATCACCTCCTAGTTATAAGAATTAGATCTAGAACTCAGTGATTGGTCCACGAGGTGGTCATGATACTTAGATATGTAGCTCTAATTAGCCCTAGGACCCTAGTCAGATTACAGTTTGTTCTTAGACCGTTACGTCTCTTCTAGATAAGCAGCTCTGACCAGTCTAGAACCCAATTTAAGAATCTAATCCGATAAGACTCTCAGGATATCTTCAATTATATATCTCTGACTAGTCTTTGACCTAAGTTTCGAGCTATCAGCTTTGTATACAGTTTAGTTATTCCAGTGGGAGTAGGACTTAGCACCGAGCGGACTAGGGTTCCAGCGCACCCAGGTTCCCAGAACTGCGTTTCCAACGTAGGTTACAGTATTTATTGGCCTGATTGGCCCTAGACATCTGTGATCACTTAATTCATGGCTTTATACCCTTGAAAGGTATATTGGGTCCTACTGGTGGGGTGTATACATCGGACTCCACGTCTAGCTCACATGGTTATATTTCAGTTATAGACTCTCCCACTAGTTAGAACAGTCTAGTTTTAAAATAAGCAGTTCAGTTCAGTTCCAGCTCTATAAGTCTAGATCAGTTCAGTATAGTATCTCAAAATAAGAACTTCCAGACTTAGGGCATGTTTTGACCACCGGACAGGGTCATCTTGACCATATCAGTTTACTTCAGTTGTTACAGTTCAGTATTTTAGTTGGTCATTGCATGTCATTTAAGCTCAGTTATTTGTATATCCAACATTATGTTTCTGTTACACCCCGTAAGTTCCTAACGTTTAGTCGTCCTATTCGTACGTTAATCAAGAGTTTTAGAGTTCGACACATATGAGAAAAGGGCCTGGAAAAAGGTCGAATGAGCGCGGAATCGGTAAAGCGAGGGAGAAGGACGGACAAGCTGCCAAATAGGGGCAACGTGTCACGGACCCTCCCCCTCCAAGATGGGATCCGTGACACGCACATGAATTGGCGCGACAGGGTCCATGCCATGGACCTTGTGTCCATCACCCAAGTCTTATATATATTAAGTTAGAATCATTTGATTATAAACAAAAAGAGAAGCCTCGTCCAGAGAAGTGAAACCCACGCCATTTTCAAGTTATTTTCGTTTGATTACGCTGCCAAACACTACCATAAGTCAACTTAACTTTGGGTATTGAGTTCTAAGCCCGCAGGGAGCATTACTACGGAGTTATTTTCTCGAGATTCGCCCGGCAAATCGTAACCCCTTCTAAACCCCCGAGAAATTATAAGTTTTCGACTATATTTTCTTAATTTGAATTATAGTTAATATTTATATTTAAAGTTATCTTTTCAAGTTGAAATTGGTATTGATATTCGTCTCTTTCCTTTAGTATAATGGTAACAGTCAGAAAGAGCTGACGAATCAAAGTTGAAACTCATCGGTTATCTGGGGAAATGCAGTTCAGGTATGTAACGCTTATCCCTTCGACAAGTTATTCTCATCATATAGCAATACGACATATGCCTATGAAACAAGACCATGATTTTGTATAAAGTAATTAGCTGATACCAGTAGATAACAAGTCTATACATATACCTGTTACTGCTACCTACTATTCGTAGATTGTGAATAGAATTATTGTGATCAGCTATTTTTGTATACTATTAATGTATGTATGTTGTGGGTAGCTACTAGAACACGTACATAGATTATACCGCAGTATCCCTCATCATGAAAAGAATATGTTAAGTGTAATACGCACTAGGAGCGTCGTAGAAACTATTCTCTCCTCCAGTTCATTATATTAGTAGAATTGTATATTTAATTGCTAGGCCCAGACCTTAGAAGCTCATGAATAGTTATCGGGCTTGAGTTAGTAAGTTGAACAGTATAGGCGCAACTAGGCAATATAACTACCAGTTTGGTGCCTGTGTAGCTAGAAAAGCATACCCAGAGGCCATTAGCGTACCTTTATGCCCTAGGGCAAGAAATTTAGATAGGAAGGCCATACTTTAGAGTTAGAAATCTAGGGTTGTCTAGTGAACTGAGTGACAGCCTGCAATCTAGTTAGCTATTACCAGTAATTGTAAGTTTTAATTGACCTAGCATTCATCCTACAGCTCGCCCAGAAAGCTGGTCCAGGTCAAATAGACCCGTGGGTACCCTAAGGAAGGGGACCTTATTAGCAGATAGAGACAGGGCCAGTGCCCCAGCCTATTCTTAGAAGATACTCCGGTACAAGTTGTCGTGAGCGGCTAAGTCTATGTAGGCTTGTCTTTAAGGTTAGTAATCACCCAGAAAAGTCATGTAAAATTTGACCAGACCAAGATAGGGTCTAAAGGACCAGAACAATGTTAGTATAGCACTACCCTCAAGCTAAGAATGTCAGTAAGCTTCCTTTGAGATTAGGGGTCGACTGCCCAAAAGCATGTTCAGTTAGTAACAACCTGACAGTGGTTCCAAGTAGAGGGACCAGGTAACTAGTCATCTACAACCCTACAGTTGTTTATGAGTTATAGTTGACCGAGTAGGACATTAAGAGTACTGTTAGGCCACTCTAGATCTCGCCCTATCTAGTCTAGACTATTAAAGATCATGATTGCTACCAGAGTCCTTTGATCAGATACGGGTGCACGGGGTGTGCCTGCTAGCAGCTTTACAGACCATCCTAGAGGGAGAGCAACGGTAGCGTTAGGCCCAGAAGGCCAGATACGCCCTTTGAGTGGCCCGCTTGAGATTTCAATATAGCACTTTGGTTGGGGTTGCTCTCACTTAGGAGCCTTCCATGACCACCCAAGGGTTACTAGATGTGTCGACGCCCGCCAGGGGTGAGATGACATCGGTCCAAGGAGCGGTATGCCATCCGCGAGGGACGAAGATGAGGTCACAGGTCCTCATACAGCCCATTCCATGTTTGTACTATGTTATTCCATATCGATACCACTCCCCCTATCGAGCCTGGTGCCCGGGGTACAGATATCAAGAGTCCACCAAACTCAGACACAACTGATCATGAGCCCAGTGGGCTCAGTTGCAATCCCAGGTGATTGGTAGGTTGTCTATAGCACCAGTAGAGTCATAGAAACCTGGGTTGGGGCATATAGATTGAGGTGTACTTGCAAGGGCTTATGGGGGCCCAAGTAGGTTATTTCTGTGTTGCTTGTACCTTTCAGCTTATGGGAGCCAGGTGAGGTTCTTGTTTTTATTCTTGCCTGCCAGTTATTGTTTATGAATGTGTAATCATATAGTCTTAGCTCACGTACATGTAGTGTCGATTAGATGCAAATTACGATAAGCAGGCGTACATGTTAATCTTTCTGCCCTTCTTTTTATTTACTTTCAATCTTTATCAGCTTATTTATTTCCTAACATATTCGGTACATATTGTACTGACGCTAAACTATGGGGCGCTGCATTACTAGCCTGCAGGTTCAGATAGACCGAGTTCAAGATCCTTAGTATCAGCTGTTCAGAGTCGACAGTTTGGCCAGCTCCTTTCACTCGGAGTTGCCAAGATGTAGAGATTTCTGTATTTTAGTTGTATAGCATTTTGGGTAGGCTGAGGCCCTATCCCGACCACTATTTTTATTCTTAGGGGCTTGCAGACTACCGGCATTAGTTGGTTAGTTGTTGTTGGCCATCTGAGGCCTAAATTAGTCATATTTCGTATGTTGACCGTGTGTGGTCTAGTGTAGTGGCTTCTTCTCATTTTTGTTATAACTAGATGACATGGTGGCCTTGTCGGCCTGCATAGGGTTCCCTGTTAGTATTTGTTTCTGTTTAGCTATTTTCTACTACAGGTGGCTATCAAGCTTTGTCGGCCGGGGACTGTGTTTACAGCCGAGATATAGCCCATTATTTTCTTGATTTGAGAATTAGTATTAGTCATATATCAGAGGTGCGTAAGCTCAGTCATGCCAGTTCAGATCCTAGTAGGGTACCGGGTACCAGTCATGATCCCCAAGGTGGGGCGTGACAAACTTGGTATCAGAGCAATTCGTATCCTAGAGAGTCTTCAAGTTGTGTCTAGTAGAGTCTTGCTTACGAATGTGTTGTGCACCTCATTCTATAAGAAGGAGGCTACGAGGCATAATAGTATGGTTATCCTTTTTTTTATCTCAGATCGTGCTATAGAGCCGAGTTGTATAGGATTGAGTCCCTAAGCTTTCATTGTTATGTCTATCTAGGATAGAGTTTGATATAAGGTAGACTCCATCCAGCTGCCACTTAGCTGTAGCAGTAGGAAACGGTACTGGTACGATGCCATAGTTGGGGGACAACCAATTTGAGGACGAAGGCGAAGGTTTTTTAATCTTTCTCAGTATCTTCTTGGGGCACTAGGAATCTCATAAGGTAGTAGATATGTCAGCACCGTCCCCAATTCTTTTTATAATATCATAGTAGGAGGTCAGGAGTATAGCGTATGAACGAGTTGACTTATCTATTAGATATACAATATCTAGTAAGAGCAACAGTTAACATTAGATTACCTAAAGGGTATGAAAAAAAGAGGGAATTGTGGGATTCTTACCTCCAACCCTTCGAATGTTGTACAGTTCCATACCTTAGTTCCATTATAGTAAGAAATGGCTATTCCTGCCTCCCAACTTTGTTTTCAATGTAGCAAGGAGCGTAAGAATTGCGGTGATGTTTCCCAGAGTAAATGGCAAGGGAAGGTTGGAGTTGTTGACTCCTGAAAGTGTTAGGAAGTAGTGGAGACTTCTAGCGTTTAAGTAAATTGTCTAGACCTCCGCGGTAGTAAATCAGGAGAGCAGGTAAGACTACCAGTAACACTCAAAGTACGCGTGAAAGTCTTCTAGTGAGAAACCCCTAGAAATAGTAAAGCCCAGTTCATAATTAGGTCGATTCTGCCGCAGTGTGTTAATGATAGTAGGATGTACTTGCATAATAATGGCGATGGCCCTAGTTGGTTATGTCGAGGGAAAAAAAGATCATATGAGCGAATTTGGCCCGAGTACAGGTCAAAATGATACAAATCGACAGACTTGGTCAGTGATGTCTTTGACAATATGAGGCAGAGGGCATGAACTCCAAACTCATCCCATTGAAGTAGAAGAAAAGGCACGAGTATCTAACTCTGGAGGGAAATAAAATTACCCCAAGCTAAGAGTAAATTGACAGAGCATTCCTGAATGTTGAGAAATGAGCATTGGGCTAACAGTTAAGAGATAATGAGGTAATACTGCAATATCATCACCAGTATGGAGGTAGAGGAGTGCCGGCACAGAGACTCTAATTTAGTACAACCCAGAGACAAAGCCCAGTAGGAAGTTATTGGCCTTTAAGATAATAAGGGGCTAAGTCATAAAGCCTAGAGGCTACCCCTGTGTCCCAAAGGTGGCCGAACTTCGTCAATAGTTTCTAGCTAAGGTATATCATGTCTTTTACTCCCTTCACCCAGAATTTAATGAAAACGCATCAAGTTTTAAGACAGAGCTACTGATGGCATGAGAGAAGGAAGACATTATTGAGTTATAGCGTAGATCTTAAATGACCAACCAGGGAAGACTTGATGGCAGAAATCGAGCAGGCTAATCCAGGAGATGGTCGTGCCTGTAAAAGGAATGGAGAATAGTCAATTTAATTATAGTTAGAAAGTTACCTTACCAGGTGTAAATTGACCTCACTTGAGTCAGTGTAGAATGGCTAACAAGGTCAATTCATATTTTGCTAGGTGAGTTATATTTTAGCTAAAGGTTAGGCCGAGTTAAATACTTAAAGAGTAGTTCAGTTGCATTAATCCCAAGTATTTAGTAAATTTTGACAGAAAGGCACAACGTACAGCTAAGTTTTAGAAAGTCTTTCAAAACAAGTTAGGATTCCTATGAAGTTGAGTACGACTCCTAATATCCAAACAAATAGCTAAGCAGAACACTCGGTTCGAATGCCGGAGATCTGTTGCGGGTGGATATGTAGGCCCTCTATATGATGACCCAAAGCAGATAAATCAAAGGTAGTGAACCAGGGCACACTATAACAGGCAGACGGAAAGAGTTAAAACTTATCAAGGAATGGGTACTGATAGCTCAGGGTCGTCGAAAGTCTTACCCTAACATATAACGTATATAGTTAAGGTAAAGCTTCGCAATGAAGGGTGTAACGAGGTTTGGTAAAAAGGGAAAGCTTAGCCCGAGATTTACTGGGCCATATCAAATCCTCTGAAAAATAGGTCAAGTGGCATATGAGCTAGATCTGCCTTCATAGTTGGAATCAATTCATCTGGTCTTTCATGTGTCAATGTTACGAAAGTGAATAGGAGATCCATCCTGAATTGTGCCCGTTGAGGACGTCCAGGTTACTGAGGAGTTAGCTTATGAAGAAGTTCCAGTAGCCATAATAGATCGGCAAGCTCGAAGGTCGAGAACTTAAAGATGTAGCATCAGTTAAAGTACTGTGGTAGAATAAGAATAAAGAAGAGATGACCTGGAAAGCCAAGGATGACATTAGATCAAGATATCCTCGTTTGTTCCAAGCTTAGTCCAGATTGTAAAGTTAAGGTAAAGTTGTTGATCCCGTTATTTCTCCACGATTTATGTTACATATACTATTCAGTTGACTATGATTTTGTTGTTAAAGAGTTATTATAGTTTCATGTGCAATATCCGTATTGGACTTATCTGTGTTTCAGGGTTTTCAGATAGTCCATGTTAAAGGGGAGACTCTGCCAAATTTTTTTCTTCAGAATAGTAGTTAAAAGAGTTAGATTCCTATAAGCTAAAGTGACATTCGAGGACAAATGTTCCTAAAGGGGGGAGGATGTTACACCTCGTAAGTTCCTAACATTATGTCAGCCTATTCGTATGTTAGTCAAGATTTTTAGAGTTCGACACATACGAGGAAAGGACCCGGAAAAAGGTCGAACGAGCGCGAAATCGGGAAAGCAAGGGAGAAGGCCGGCCAAGCTGCCAAATAGGGGCAACTTTTCACGGACCCTCCCCCTCCGCGATGGGATCCGTGACACAGCCATGAATTGGCGCGACAGGGTCTGTGCCCGAACCCTTTGTCCACCGCCCAAGTATTATATATATTAAGTTAGAATCATTTGATTATAAATAAAAAGAGAAGCCTCATCCAGAGAAGTGAAACCCATTCCATTTTCAAGTTATTTTCCTTTGATTACGCTTCCAAACACTGCCCAAACTCAAATTAACTTCGGGTATTGAGTTCTAAGCCCGTAGGGAGCATTATTACGGAGATATTTTCTCGAGATTTTCCTGGCAAATCATAACCCCGCCGAGCAAAATTTGTCAGAATTGCTCCAAACTAATTTATATACGATCACAGGCTTCAAGTAAGCATTTCTCCCTTCTGAACCCCCGAGAAATTATAGATTTTCAACCGTATTTTGTTAAGTTGAAGTATAGTTAATATTTATATTAAAAGTTATCATTTCAAGCTGAAATTGGTATTGAAATTTGTCTCTTTCTTTTAATATAACAGTAAGAGCGGGAAAGAGCTTATGAATCCAAGTTGAAACTCGTCGGTTATCCAGGGAAATGACATTCGAGGTATGTTAGGCTTATCCCTTCGTCAAGTTATTCTCGTTGGATAGCGATACAACGTATGCCTCTGAAGAAAGACCATGATTCTGTATAAAGTAATTAGTTGGTGCCAGTATATAACAAGTCTATACATATACGTGTTACGGCTACCTGCTATCAGTAGATTGTGAATAGAATTGTTGCGATCAGTTGTTTCTGTAGACTATGAATGTATGTATGTTATAGGTAGCTGCTACAACATGTACATAGATTATACCACAGTATCCCTCATCATGAAAAGAATATGCTCAGTGTAATATGCGTCAGGAGCATCGTAGAAACTCTTCTCTCCTCCAGTTCATTATATTAGTAGAATTGTATGTCTAATTGATAGGCCCAAACCTTAGAAGCTCATGAATAGTTAACGGTCCTGAGTTAGTAAGATGAATAATATAGGCACAACTAGGTGATATAACTACCAGTTTGGTGCCTGTGCAGCTAGAAAAGCACGCCTAGAGGCCATTGGCGTACCTTTACGCTCCAGGGCCAGAAATTCAAATAGGAGGCAATACTTTAGAGTTAGCAGCCTACGGTTTTCTAGTGAACTAAGTGATAACCTTCCATCTAGTTAGCTATTACCAGTAATTGTCAATCTCAATTAACCAAGAATTCATCCTACAGCTCGCCTAGAAAGCTGGTCCAGTTGTCCAGGTCAAATAGACCCGTGGATACCCTAAAGAAGGGGACCTTATTAGCAGATAGATATAGGGGCCAGCACCCTAGCCCGTTCTTAGAAGATACTCTAGTACAGGTTGTCGTGAGTGTCTAAGTCTATGTACACTTGTCTTTAAGGTTAATAATCGCCTAGAAAAGTCATGTAAAATTGGAACAGACCAAGATAAGGTCTAAAGGACTAGAACAGTGTTAGTATAGCACTACCCTCAGGCTAAGAATGTCAGTAAGCCGCCTGTGGAAATTAGGGGTCTACCACCCAAAAGCATGTTCACTTAGTAATAATCCGACAGCGGTTCCAATCAAAGGGACCAATTAACAAGTCATCCACAACCCCACAGTTGTTTATGAGTTATAGTTATCCGTAGGACATTCAGAGTATTGTTAGGCCACTCAAGATCTCGCCCTATTCAGTCTAGACAATTAGAGATCATGATCGCTATCAGAGTCCTTTGGTTAGATACGAGTGCATGGGGTGTGCCTGCTAGCAGCTTTACAGACTATCCTAGGGGGCGAGCAGTGGTAGTGTTAGGCCCAGAAGGCCAAATACTCCCTTTGAGTGTCTAGATTGAGATTTCAGTATACCACCTTGGTTGGGGTTGCCCACACTTAGGAGCCTTCCCTGACCACCCCAGGGTTACTAGATAAGTCGATGCCGGCCAGAGGTGAGATGAAGTCATTCCAAAGAGCGGTATGCTGTCTGCGAGGGATGAAGATGGGGTCGTAGGTCCTTATATAGTCCATTCCATGATTGGACTATGTTTATCCGTATAGGCACCACACCCCCTATCGAGCCTGGTGCCCCGGGTGCAGATATCAAGAGTCCACCGGACTTTGACACGGCTACAGATCATGAGTCGAGTGAGCTCAGTTGCAGACCTAAGGGACTGGTAGGTTGGCTATAGCACCAGTAGAGTCAAAGAAACCTGGGTAGGGGTATGTAGATTGAGGTGTATTTGTCAGGGCTTATGGGGGCTCGGGTAGGTTATTTTTGTGATGTTTGTACCTTTCGGCTTATTGGGGGCCAGGTGAGATTCTTGTTTGTATTCTTGCTTACAAGATATAGTTTATGAATGTGTAATCATATAGTCTTAGCTCACGTACATGTAGTGTCGGTTAGATGCAGATTACGAATAAGCAGGTGTACAGGTTAATCTTTTTGCCCTTCTTTTTATTTACTTCCAGTCTTTATCAGCTTATTTATTTCCTTATATATTCGGTACATATTGTACTGACGCCCAACTATGAGGCGCTGCATTACTTGTCTGCAGGTTTAGATGGACCAAGTTCAGGATCCTCAGTATTAGTTGTTCAGTGTCGACAGTTTGTCCAACTCCTTTCACTCGAAGTTGCCAGGTTGTAGAGATTTTTGTATTTCAGTTGTATAGCATATTGGGTAGGCTGGGGCCCTTCCCTAACCACTATTTATATTCTTAGAGGCTTGCAGACTACAGGCATCAGTTGGTTAGTTGTCGTTGGCCATGTGGGGCCTAAATTAGTCATATTTCGTATGTTGATCGTGTAGGGTCTAGTGTAGTGGCTTGTTCTCATTTTTGTTATAACTAGATGACATGGTGGCCTTATCGGCCTGCATAGAATTCCCTGTTAGTATTTGTTTATGGTTAGCTATTCTCTTTTATAGGTGGCTATCAGGCCTTGTCGGTCGGGGGCTGTGTTTACAGCCGAGATATAGCTCGTTGTTTTCTTGATTTGAGAATTAGTATTAGTCATGTATCAGAGGTGCGTAAGCTCAGTCCGGCCAGTTCAAATCCTAGTAGGGGACCAGGTGCCAGTCATGCCCCCAAAGTGGGGTGTGACAGTTTCCTCTCACTTACTCAGTACATTAAAAGTACTGACGCATACTTTTATGCTGTATCTTTTCCTGATACAGCTGCAGGTTTCTCGGACTCAGCTCCATTAGCTGACTTCTTTTAGATCCTCCTCAGCAGAAAAAGTGTGAGTCCTCATCTTTTGAGGGCGTTATTTCATTCTTTTCAGTTAGACTGAGAGTTAGCTGGGGGCTTTTCTCAACAACTCATCTATTAGATGGCTTTCAGACACAAACTTGATTTCAGACTTTCAGATCTTTCAGATGTTTTAAACTTTATGTTTCCGTTTTAGCTTTCATAAATGTTTTATGTTTTATTTAAAAAACATCTACTATGCATGTTTTACTCAGAATACTAGTGTATGATAGACCAGGGGTTGACTTGGGGTCACTTGTGACTCCAAGTACCTTATCCTGTCCAAGGTGTAGACTTGGGGCATGACAACCTCTTTCCCACTCAACACATCTTTACCCAATCTTCCGCCAAATCTATCGCGACTCGAGCATGGACCCCAGATCGAGATACGGGATCTAGAATCATGAATGGCTCCAAGCTAACCTATGACATGTACATAGAAACTCAAGAGTATAAATAAAAGCAAAAACTTAAAACTTAAACAAGAATACACGGAAGTTTGAATATTATAAAACGTAAACAAGTGTTAACGTCACAACATTGAGCCAAAAGCTGAACATATTAGTCTATGTCTAAAAAGCCTTTATGTCTGATGAGATACTGGGACGAGCCCCCAGCTAACTCCATGTCTAAAACTAAACTGAAAAAATAACATGACTAAAAGATTGTCCTCGGTGGATGAGGACTTGCCAACATAAGGCTAAGCTGAACTAATAGGGAGTAGGACTAACGGGGCAGCTGAATTTGATCACCCGAATCTATATCATGAAACGATATAGCATCGAGTATGTGGTTAGTACTTTGAATAGGCTGAGTATGCGAGGTAAGTAAAAACATACAATTAAAATGCATAGATTTCATGAGAGTAGGACATTTCAAACATGAAGTAATAATCATAATTTAAACATGAGGGCTAAAGGCTTTTGAAATAATTCATAAACTAGTCATCAATATATTCATAAGTGAAAACCTCATAAAATATAACTTGAGCCAAAGTATCGTAAATATGACATGAAAAAAATCATAAGGAATAGTGGGAGTATTCAACAAAAACGACACCATCATGAGAGAGCTTACATGATGCACCAACTATCTCTCTCAAGTGGGAAAAGTCGCCTCAAGCTTGCGAGGCAAGGGACGATGACATGGCTGATCACTAAAGAGATCCCATAGGGTAAACCTTAGTATAGTCCTAAATTGACACGTAGTTTTGAGGACTGGGTTTCTGGAACCCCCGACCTATTCGGTGCTAGATACTACTCCAAAAAATATGCACATGGTTCATAGTGAAATCATGAAACATACTTGAAATACATGGGCTAGTTAAAATCATAAAATACATGAACATGCTTGAAATATGTGAACTAGCCATGAAAGAGGGTCGTGACTCGGCCATAAACATAAACATGATACTTGTAAATGCTATGCATACTTGGAAAAACCATCATATTTGAAATACATAAATTCATTAAGGGTTCTTGTAAAAATCATACATCATGATCATAATATATAACTTAAAACTTGAAGTTGATATCATAAGAAATTCATGGGATTTCAATATAGAAGGAATTTAACCCTAGAATTTCATAATCATATTGGATAGTAATTTCATGGAAGACTTGATAGAAATACAAAATCCTAACCATGGAATCACCAATTTGATCAAGATAGCTAAATCCATAGGAGAATCATGGAAGAATTCAACAATACCCAATAAAGCCCTAAAAATTTGAAAATTAAGGCATGAGGAATGGGAGATCAAGATTTCAATTAGAGAAGAGGCACGAGAGTGGAAGAACCTCTCATTGATAAATTCCTCATACTTTGATTTACTGATTTCTTGACTTATCTTGAGACTCAATAAGATTATATGAAGATGAAGATGTTGAACCGTAGCTTTTCTCTTGAGAGCCTTGAGGGAATTTGATCTTCTAATTAGGATGTGAGGAAGAGAATGAGGGTTATAGGGTGGATAATATCCTTAAAACACTCTTTTCCAAGCCTAAAATGACGTAGTTTAGGACTTAGGAGCTTAGATATTATGAAAACGCCCTTAATGATTCGACATGAAATTTCATACCACCAGAAACGACGAGCCATTTGCCGACTCGTTAGGTAAGTGACGAGTCATTTGCCGACTCGTTAGGTAAATGAAGAGTCACTTAATGACTTGTTAGGCAAATGACGAGTTATTTTCTTAATTTGTGAAGTACACTAAAGTTCCCCACTAATGCTCAAATGATGGATCATTTAATGACTCGTCAATTTGTTAGGCAAATGATGAGTCATTTCCTTAATCCATCAAAACTGTCTAAAAAATAGCATTGCCACAAACGATGAGTCATTTTATGATTTGTTAGGAAAATGAAGAGTCGATTTCTTAATTTGTCATTACTATCAGAAAAATAACAGTTCCTCAAACGACGAGTCATTTGACGACCTGTTAGGAAAATAACAAGTCACTTGATGACTCATTCGTAGACACACTGATATTTACAAATGATGAGTCATTTTCTAACTCATTAGGTAAATGACGAGTAACTTAACGGCTCATTAGGCAAACCACGAGTCATTTCATGAATTGTTTTGTGACCTGGTGTAGATTTTCTTATTTTTTTTCTTTTTAACTCTCGGCGCTGATTTTAGGGACTTTTGGGGTGTTACAAAATCTTTTTTCTCAAATACCTCTATTATCCATTGCATCAGTAATAGGTAAGCCAATAGCCATAGATAAATCCTCCCAAGATAGGACAAGACCTAGCACAACTAGATTTAAGGTCATTCTTGATCTTTTGGAAAAACATTCGAAATGAGTAAGGATGCATTTTTTAGATGAACAATCTAGTAATCTTATTGAACATTATCAAAAGTTTGTGTTAGATAATCTTCCTCTGTATTGTACCTTCTGTAAGTGCCAAGGTCATGAAGATGCTGATTGTCGACTAATAATCAAGGAAAACAAAAGGGAAGATGGTAATAAAGACAATATCGGGCAACAAGGTGACAAAATAGACACTATGGAACAATTGCAAGTTGATGCACGAGACGTCTTGAATGCAAAAAAAAAAGATGGATTTCAGTTTGGTAATATTCGTAGAAGAATTAATAGTCGGGGTGTTTTATCTTTTTTACTGCCGTATTACAAGTCCTGAGTATGAGTTGTGTTGAGATATATATGATCTTGTGAACATTTATTTGTACTTTATTGAGTATTATATAATGAAATTTATTTTTATGCATATTATTTATGTGCTTGTTGTGTTGTTGTATTTTATAATACTTCCTTTCATGCATTATGTTAGGTATCCAAAAAAATTAATTTTGACTTCAAAAGGGATGTTTTCTTTTATGAATAAATGGAACCAGGGATATTAAAGTGGTAGGTCGAGGATCTTACCAGATTATATTTACATATAACTGATCACTACTTACCTACATGTCCATGCAGATACTATTGGTGGCAGTGAAGCTATTAGCCAACAAGTTCGCTAGAGTTGACCCAGCTGTTGAGGCGTGCCGCCACATTATTCATGGAAGCTTTTAAAAGAGCCTTCAACACTTATTGATTGATATCTTTTCTTTTGTAATTCTCTTATATGCCCCATGGTCTAATGTGGGGTATGAGAAAGAGTTTTCAAATTAATATTTGGAGATATTAACTATTTCAGAATTAATTATTATATTATTTGGGTGCTTATATGATTTATTTAATGTTATAAATTAATGATTAAGATATGAAAATTCGGTTCGCCTGGCCGATGGTATGTGCTAGCTAGGTGGTAATCACGTATAGGGGTAATTTGAGACATCACATGCATGATGACATACATGAGGAGGTATTCATGAAGTTTCCCATGGGACTTTCTTCTACTAATCTTAAATATGTTATCCTTCTAAAGAAATCATTATATGGGCTAAAATAGGTTTTTTTATAGTTGTATGCTCGAGTTACATGAGCATTGAATTTTAAAGGCTATTACTCATCTTTGAATGACTATTTTTTATTTTTTAAAAAAATTAGGGAAACTCATTTCTGTTTTAGCTATATATGATGATATTATTATCTGAACATGGAACAATTTGGTAGAAATTGAAGGCATCAACGATTTTCTACATTTTGAATTTACATTTAAAATTTAGGAAACATTCATTATTTTCTTGAGATGGAAATTTTCAAGAAAGACTTGTCTTTAGGATCATCTGTGAAGCTTGATAGTAGTGGAAATTAAAGTTAGCTTCTATCTTATGATTGGATACCGTTTTAACCTATGAAGATGAATATTAATGATTAATTAGATGCATGCGATTTCTTTTTACATATTTTGATCTTAAAGCAAAATAAATAAATAAATAAATTAGAATTTTCATGAATTTTACAAGGCATGACTTCTAATATGATATTATTATAGGTACAATTTTACTATACGAAGAAAACAAATGTTTCCAATTTTAGATATCTTTCGCATTTCAAATTGTTGGATTGATTGGCATACAATTGATAAGAATAGCTGATACTCCAAATTCCTTAGTTTGAGCACTTTTTAAAATAAAAATATATTTTCAATTCATTAAATATGATATATAAGTACATACTATTGTTGGCATAATATTTTTGTAAATCTCAGACTTATTTTCTGAGTTCAGCTTTGAGATTTTCTTCACTCCCAAGCCATATATAGCACTTTTTGAAAAAATTTCTTTTGAGTTCTTAGTGTCTTTCTATTTATGTTTTCTTGCACAATTCAACACACAATATCATGTCTTTGTTGTACATTTCAAACAGTATCTTGCAAAAATTTCTTTGTTGGGAAGCAAGGAAAACAATACAAAAATAAAAAAAATTGAAGGAAAAAAGAAGTTTGCTACTGTAAAAGCATCCTTAAAAAATGAAAATCATTTTCAGCCTTTAAATAGTTCTTACTTAGTGTTTTTTGGCTTCCCTTTCACATATCTACTAATTAAATTAATCTATATTTA
>JACEIK010000282.1:343026-413273 GCA_018107945.1 Datura stramonium
CTACATATCTCTCATGACTCACTATATATGAAATGAAATAAAATAATAAATTTGTATGCAAATTACCTTGAAGAATATAAAGTTGAACATAAACCTTGTAAGTTAAGGGAAAGACTAAATAATGTCTTCCAATGTAGACCTTTTTCAAAATCCATACTCTTTGATTTTATCAAAGGATACAATAGTCAACGATTTCAGCTCAGTATAGGATTTGAGGAATGAAAAATCGATATTATGACTATCAATAATGTGCAAGCCATGTAGTTGCGACGCAAAGATATTAAGGTATTGGAGACCATCACAACTTGTAAACAACAAGGTAAACAGTAGTGGAGCCTTAAGGATGGTAAACATCATGACTGGATCAAAACTTATTTGTGTTAGATCAAGCCTCACAAGACTCTGAAATGATGTAGAGGCAAGAGACATCCTCAAGGCACAATTGGTGATGTCCAAATTACTCAGTCAAGAATTGAACATGAAAGATGGCAAAGTATATGTGGATTGGATAGAATTTTCAATCCTGAGTTCTTTAATACCGTTCATTGAGATGTACTGAATCCAATGGTTAATGTCCCAGTGGTCTGAGCTAATACATGATATATCAAGGAAAAACTTGACAATAGGACCATCATGTTGCAAGAGGATCTTGTCAACAATATTTTTAAAGTCAAAAGTGATTGATGATGAAGATTGATTTTTGTAATTTATTTCCTCGTGGAACTGACTATCTAGCACGAGGATTGGAAATGTGGACCATATATGGCTCAACGTTTTTGACAGCACACTCATCTGTGCTATGTCTTTGATGGAAAAACGACTCAAGATATCATCTAATATGTTTATCGGTAATTCTGATATCCTTTATGTACCACGACTGTCATTGTAATGATACATAAAGCCTTGGGCAATATAATTGCTTAAATTGTTGCGATTGTTTCTTAATCTAGTTACAAAACAAGCCAAAGCTTTAGTACATAATAGTGAAAAATGTTTAAGAAACAAGGTCACTTTAAACTCTTGAATATTTTATCATTCTTATCCTAAAAAGGAAGGAAGAGGTTCTTCATTTAATAGACTACAATTGATTTAATGTGGGGCTATAAAGTAAGCAACTAACAAATGAAACTGCAACAATGATTAATATTGGAATCACATACAATTTTATATATGTATCTCTCAAAGTACAAAATAGTTTAAAGAGATATAAAATATAAAACTTCACAATCGTCGGCCAGTACCACCACCACTTCCACCACCAAAATCAGAACTACCAGCCATATCACTTCCACCATTTCTATCAAACAACCACCATAATCATCCACCATATACACCACAACCCTACATCTTAAATTATATTCTAAAATTAAAAATAAATAAATGTGAATAATCAAATATTGAGAAAACTAATAATCTTGATTGTTTATTATTTAGATCTGAATAAAACATCCTGCTCCTCAAATATCATATGTGTATTTCGATTCACACATCTTAATCCTTGAAGGAATGATCTCTAAAATATAATCTTATCTGCATTTTAACTCTGCAAAACTTATGTGATATGATTTTCTCCCTATTTTCCTACTTTACTACACTCACACCATTTAGAAAAGAAAGAAGAAACAAAAATATATGTTCTATACTATAGATTATAACAAACATAAACATAAATCGATCAACATAAGAACTTTACTAGAACAAACATAAATTAAAAATAAAAATTCTTCCACAATACCACACATAAACAAACAAAAGATATTCACAAGAACACAAACGAGAATTCTATACTGGAACATGAAATCAACTCAGATCCCTTTACACTTCGTAATTAATGTTACACACAACATTCACGTACGATTTGAAAAAATACTAATCATAAAGAGAGAAAACTCAAAGAAAAGAAGAAAGATTGAATAAATTATGCACAGTATATTAAAAAATTTCTCTCTCTAAAAATTTTCTCTCCATACAAAATAAACGGTAACATATCTAACAATAGAATTCAACTGTTACACCTTGTAAGATTTACGGCATCTAGATAGCCTATTCGCACATTGGTTAAGCATATTTGGAAGCCATACGTGCTAGAAAAAGGCCCGAAAAAAGATCGGACAAAAATCCTGTCGAACCACCATGGAAGGAGCCAGGGCAGAGCCCCTCCATGATGGCGCCGTGTCACGGAGGCGGAGCCACCGTGTTGGCTCCGTGACACGTTGGGCCTTTCTAGGCCCAAGTATATAAAGCCCCCACTTCGGTTTTTATGATATAACACTTAGAAATTTCCAGAAAATCGCAGCAAAACAGAGAGAGACGAAAGGGTGATTAATATATCATCTGATTACGCTGCTTAATGTAGTCTAAACCTAAATTAACCTCAGGTACCGAGGTATTTAGCAGCAGGGAGCATTCCTACGGATTTTGTTTCGCGAAATACGGCCGACGAATCATCGAGTTATGATATAACACTTAGAAATTTTAAAATCGCAAAGAAACAGAGAGACGAAAGGGTGATTAATATATCATCCGATTACGCCGTTTAATGTAGTCTAAACCTAAATTAACCTCAGTACCGAGGTATTTAGCAAAGAAAGGGAGCATTCTAATGGATTTTGTTTCTCACATACGGCCGACGAATCATCGAGCTATGACTAAGGTGCGTAGAATTTCTCCAAACTAGTGTCTATGTGCCCTAGCCGTAAAGTGAATACTTCTCCCTTTTGGACTTCTAAAATAGCGTTTTCAATCGTCTTCATAAGTCAAGTTAGACCATAATTATATCGAAAGTGACGCCGTCCTTCGGAATAATGTCAGATGAAGTACTAATTGACATATTTATGAATGCGCTTGGAGAAATAGCCGAGTACTACTCAAGCCTCGTCCGACAATGATAACCCGAGGTTAAGGTATGTGAAGTAGTTTCTTCCACAGTTAGTAAGCCTTAGCTCCGTGAATCATATTAAAACCGTATTTGAAACTCTCGAGTCTAATGTTGAGTATTGAGTAAGTTTAGTAAATCTGGTTTACGTTGTCGTATCGTATTCAATCCGAAAATAGAAAAGCATGCGCCAAAGGGCGCAGTTAGCATTTCGATTCAAGATAGCCTATTGTATGATTAGTAAGCATGTTGTAGAATAAAAAAAACAGATTTTCTGAATAAAGTTAGTAAAGTAAAATTAGATAATACAGCTTTTATGGGCTGTACTCAGCCATTCGTACAGATGAGATATTGGCTACAGATTAGCCATTCGGCATGCATAGTATCCCCGCGCGCGATTAGCCAAACAAACCTAAATAAAGATTACGTAAGCAAGATAACCGCAAAGTAATCAAGATATACAAAAGAGATCGTAATAAGAAATAATATTTCGTATAGTCTTTTCAGCTATACATGCTTGCTATTTATATGTGCTATTTGTTTGTTGAGACTTGATGTGGCGTGAGGGCCCTTATTGAGCGTCCTTGCCGCCTGTCAGTAATCATGTCGCCACCGAGCGGGTGGGTTTACGTCACTCCAAGGTGGCATGTCGCCCTAAAGTGATGATGGACAGCTTTCTCCTCATATCGGCCGATCAAGCACTACAGCACCGATAGCCCCGTTGAGTATGTTTCATGGTACCGTCCAAGCATGTATATTCCCTGAGTGTTCCTGAAATAGGTACAGCTCTGCTTGTAACCCTGTTGAGTGTTTCGGGGAAACCGTAGCCTATCCGCGTGCATCGTACAGAGTCCTCCGCACTGCACGACATTATATCTGAGGCCGAGGCTCCGAGCCGGAGACCTGTGGGGCGCAGAGGAGCTCCGTGAGCGTATGAGTGGAGTGACTTATTTTTGGCCGGTTTTGACCCGGTAGGGGTATATAGATTGTTTTGCTTGGCGCCATCCACTTATGGGGGCTGGTATTGGCTCTTGCTTGCCATTTTAGATATCTATTTATTGTGCTATATACTAGCTCACTAGACACAAATGTCAGTTTGGCTGTGCACGCTCCGCCTTATCGCATGCAGCTTGGATTCGCCTCATATCACCCGGGGCCCGCCTATCTCCTCGCCATACGTAATTGCTGTTATGCTATCTATATTCGCTGTATTCAGTTGTTTTATTTCGCTTTTTGCATACTCAAGATTTTCACTGGCAGTACCGACGCCTAGTGGGGCGCTGTATTACTTACTTGCAGGTATTAATAGACGAGGAGGCGATCCTCGCATTCCAGCCTGGGCCTATGAGTCACATTGGGCCCGTCATCCTGAGTCTCGATTTCCAGAGGTGTAGCTCTTTTCCTTTTGTTGAAGAGGGTAGGTTGGGGCCCTGTCCCGATCATTTCTATTGTTACTCATGAGGCTTGGGTGTATTTTATATATTATCTCCCCGTGGTCGCTGATGGCTGCAGGGCCGCAAATGTATAGCTATTTAGTATTTCTACTTATGTTGGCCGTGGTGGGGCCATAGTTTGACAAAGATGGTGACTCTACGGCCACGTAGCCTTTCGCATTCCCCTATGTTATGTTTCTGTGATAATTCAGTACAAACATACGGCCTTGTCGGCCCGCATAGGTTCCTTGGTATTAGAATGTTTCAAGTTAGCTGTTGATGCATTCAGGCAGTGGCTACAGGCCCAATTGGCCGGAGGCCGTGTTTACTACCGTTATATAGCCCTTTGTTTCCAGAACCCGAGAGAACTAGTCAGCACTGTGATGTGCCTAGGCCTACCGCTTGTTAGTCCAGTCCTCTAGGGCACCAGTGCTACTATACCCTTAAGGCGGGGCGTGACAAATCTGTTATCAGAGCAAATGTGTCCGTGAGTCCGTAAGCCGTGCTAAGTAGAATCTAATCTATGGATGTGTTGTGCACCACATACTATAGGTGTGGAGGTCAGCGAGGCATGATAGGATGGTTACTCTTCTTCGCCGCTGCGTTTATAGAGCGGTGACAAGATAGGTTGTGTCCCTAAAACTTATCATATTCTTTGTCTACCGATAAGAATGGAAGATCACGATAATTCCTCGCCACAAAAGCGTAAGACTAGACACAAAGAAGAGGAGAAGGCAAGCAATCGCGCAGGGGATGCCCCGCATTCGTACAGAGTCGCCCGGGACCGAGGGCGACATAGAGGTTTCCATCACAGCCCATCTCAAGAAATTCCTCCCTCACATCAGAGATGTTGGGCACTACACGCCCGATAGCCCTCTCTGCCTTCGCCATCGATCGAGGTCCGTAGCGCCGTAGTTATGCCGGCACAAATGATGGCCACACGCTGAATCGCCACCAGAGCGTGCCAGAGTCTTCAGTGGGTCACCTGTGGTCGTGGTCTTGGCACTGGGTCCCCCATAGTTCACAGGTCGATCAGCAGAGACCCTCAGACTTTCTAGATCGGGACATGAGGATATTCCGAGTTATGCATGTGACCCCTTCGTAGCCGGCAGCTGGGCGTTGAGCCTGCAATGGGATATAGTTGTATTGTGGTACAAGAGCTGGGAAAGGTCCCGAGGAGAGATGTTACCCCTCCGACCTCGACCAAATTTCCGTAGGCCTTCCCGACCATTACTTGCCACGAGAGATCTTCGGGCAGTCGTGATGGGATCGGGCTTTTGCATCTGGGAGCGTGGGGCCAGAGCGACACCAGCATGCTTTGGCGTCAATTTTAGCCCATTATGCTCTAGCATTTGCTGGGATACTATGCTAGCTAGAGTTCACAACATTTATTATGGTCCGAACCCTAATATACCGAGGCATGTATGATGGCTACGTTGCTAGAGGATATGGATATCGCCCGAGTACGTGCCTGCTGCACTATTGAGGGCCCTTGATGTTTTAAGAATGTAGTAGTAGACAGCCGTACTGGCCAGAACAAGCAGATGCACTGTATGATATGCGTAGGGATGTTCGAGAGGACCCAGCCCGACTAACATAGACCCCCTAGACCCCACTCCACCACGCCACAGCCACACAGGCAGATCCGCGTCGTGCGCCGCAGCCTGGGCAAGGGCCTGCATCGTGATTCCCACAAACAGAAGGGAGAGCAGAAAGATTTGCACTCCCTCACCCCGCCCTTATTGTAATCGACCACACCCCGGGAGTTTGTAGATATGGCTCCTCCTGGGTGTTATATTTGAAGTGTGGAGGGGCACCGTATGAGATTGCCCGACTGGGAGGTCGAGGGTAGAGAGACGCAAGGACAAAGGGATCCGCAGGCCACGAGCCCAGCAGCCTCGGCAGGCATAGGCCCTCGTGCTCGCCAGTGTGAGGCCGAGGTAGATCGTGAGTCTCTAGTCAGGTAATGTGTTCGAATGCATTTCTATGCACTAATAGCATGACTCATAAGAGTCTCCAGATGTGGTAAATGTGCACGATGACTATCTCGTTTATGCCCTGGGTTTCATGTATTGATTGATCCAGATCCACTTTTCATATATTACCCCATTTGTGGCACGAAAGTTCAATATTGCACCACTGGTACAAACACTCTCTTTTTAGTATCCACTGGGCTTGGTGACTCTATTGTAGCTAGCACTTACCGAGGTGCATGTAGAGGTTGCTGACCGCGACTACGTAGATCCGGGCCGAGCTAGAAATGATAGACTTTGATGCCATAATGGGTATGGATTGGTTAGTGCCGTGCTATGCCAACGTAGAATGTTGACCAGACGGTCCGATTCCACCTCTCCAGAGAGGCATATGAGTGGAAAGGTTAGGGCTACGCCAAAGTGCAGTTTATTTCCTACCATCAGGCGAGAAAATTGATAACTAAGGGATGTATTTACCACTCAGTCGAGTTTAAGATGTCCGAGCAGAATCTAGGACTTCCAAGCATTCCTAAGTGGTGAACGAAAGCCCGATGTGTTTCCGTGATGAGTTACCCGGTATTCCCCCAAAAAGGGAAATAGATTTTGCTATTGATTTGTTACTGCAAGATCACCGATATCATTCCTCCACATATCGTATGGCTCCTGCTGCACTTAGAGAGCTAAAGGAGCACTGAGAGATTTGTTAGACAAAGGTTTCATCAAAATGGTACTTCACCATGGGGTGCCTTTGCCTATTTGTGAGAAAGAAAGATGGCTCGCTCCGTATGTGAATAGATTATTGGCAACTAAACAAAGTTACGTTGAAGAACAAGTACCCGCCTCCTGCACGTATGACTTATTTGATCAGCCATGTGGAGCCGATACTTTCCAGATTGACTTGCGGTCCGATATCATCAGTTCGAGTACGTGAAAGAGACATTCCTGTAAATGGCGTTCAGACCCAATATGGACACTTTGAATTTTTAGTTATGTCTCTTTGGGTTAACGAATGCCCCAAAGAATATTTATGGACCTCGATGAATGCATTTTCTGCACCATACCGGGACCCTGCTCGTGATAGTGTTTATTGATGACATCTCCGTGCATTCTCGCCCGGCGCATCACCGTACTCATTTACTTGACAAAGGTCTGCATTCTCGTGGACCGCTCTGCTATATGCTAAGCTCTCCAAGTGTGAATTCGCTTAACTCAAGAGCCTTTGGGACACATTGTGCCCGGGACAAGCCGGTATATAGGTTGACACGCAAAATAGAAGCAAGCCAAATCATGGCCTAGGCCTACCACTCGACTCGAAGTCCGTAGCTTCCCCGGGATTAGCAGGCTTACAGAGGTTTATTGAAGCGGTTTTCACTATTGCGGCAATCTCTTACTGCCAAACTGACGCAAGCAGCAAAGTTTCAAAGTGGATAGAGGCATGCGAGCATAGCTTCCAAGAATTGAAAGACAGATTAACCTCCGCCCTGGTTAGCATTGCCGGAAGGCACGTAAGGTTATTCGGGTATATTGCGACGCATTAGGCGTTTCAAGTTGGGTTGTGTTGATGCAAAGATGGTAGAGTGATTGCATATGCTTCGTACAGCTGAGGAAACATTTTAAAAAAACTGCCCTACCCACGACCTGGAGCTTAGCACTGAAGGATCCATGCCTTGAAATGTGGAGACATTACTTGTATGGCGTCCATGTGAACATTTTCACGTATCATAAGAGCCTACGTATATCTTCACCCGTAGGAGTTGGAATTGCGATGTCACATCGGTTGGAATTGCTAAAAGATTATGACGTACACTCGTACCACCCGGAAGGCTAATCTGGTAGCAGATGCACTTAGCCGTAAGTCCATGGGGAGTTTGGCGTATTTGCAGCCCGAGCAAGGAATTGGCCGAGAGATACATCTGGCTAGCTAGCCTAGCCGTCGTAGCGTAAACAGAGGACATTCGAGCTTGCAGCTCAAGATACCGCCGTGTCATCGTTAGTAGTGAAAGTAAAGGAACGACAATATGAGGATCCCGACTCGATCCAAACTTTAAAGATTATATTCGCAGGGAAAGTGCCGCATTTCCAAAAAACAAGAGGACGGAGGCCGCGCAAAGACCGTCTATGTGTTCCTGTGATGTTTGTGCCTCCGCCCGGACGTGGTGGCTCTAACCTACTCAAAAAGCCGTACAATAAAAGAGCAAACCTTTCTAACCGTCAACTCCGAGAAAAGGAGCCGATTGATGTGCTAACCCCGGATGACTTCTAAGGAGGTCTGTGTAAAATGTCCAATTTGATACCTACAAGCAAGTATGCAAATACCTACGTACGGGTGTTAGTACAATATGTACTGAATATGTAAGGTAGTAATGAAAATGAATGAATAGAACTAATAAAAGAACTGAAAGTAATTAATAAGAAGGATAAGAGTTAACTCGAATAGCCTCGTAACCTAAAGTATAGCTAACAAGTAAGTATACAAACAAGAACCTTATCCGGCCTCATAAACCCGGAAGGTACAATCAACACAATAACTTACTTTGCCCCCATAGGCTCCCGACAAGTACAGCTCAATTCATATACCTCTAACCAAGTCAATATGATGAAATGTAACTATAGCCAAACTACTCAACTCGGTTCAGAACGAGCCCGCTGGGCTCCCCAGAGGCCGTGATTGGAGCCCTCCGCCGTCGTGATCGCACCCGTTCACAAGGCTCGACAAAGAGTCAGTAATGCCATTATGGCATAAAGAAGTCCATTCGTGGATGGACTATAATATGGCCTTATAGGCCCGAGTATGTCCTTTCGCACGTCATATAGATCCTCTCGAGCGACTCCATAGCCCCATAGGCAATGACACAACTAGCAACTCGAGGTTGGTCTGACTAAGGCTATATTAGGTGGAGTCAATCTCAACTGAAGTACTACACTTTAGTTTCAAATCTATCCGTAGCAGCTAATCACAATATACACGTCACAATTTACTTACAAAGGCATAGTTGTATCGCATATGAAGGAAATAACTTGTCAAGAGGTAAACTTCAACATACCAATTGACTATTCCCTCCCACCCAAACAATTCCAACATGTAGCCGGTAAGTCCACCAAATTGCATCCCTACACTGAGAGAATAAGGCTATTTTCAATATTTGGACTCGACAAATAACAATAACCTTTAGGAATTCTGATTACAATTCAAACTCTATCTAATTCAATGAAAACTTACAAGTTCCCTAGATTTTAGAAGGCAGGCGCTTACCTATCACTTATTGCCACTTAGGACCCACTAAAAGTGATTTTTACAACTTTTACTCTACGGGGTTTTGGTACTCCAAGCGAGTTTTCAAGAAATAACTCCGCAGAGGTGCTCCTTGTAGGGCTAAACCGTTATCCAAGACAAATTTGCAATTGAACGGATTTTAATGGCGCACTTCTTAAATCGATGAAAAGTTGAGAGAAAAATTCATAGGGTTGTGGGTATGTTCATGGGGAAATATTTGAATGAAATGGGACTTAACTTAAAACATGTATATATATAAGAGGCGGCTCAAGTGTGGGGTGTGGCGCGCCGCCCATCGCGCTGTGCCACTGGTGCGACGTTGAAAACCTCGAGCCTTATATTAGGTTACAATATTTATGATATGAGCATGATAAGCCACTTTTTGATCATTTATGAGTTTTTACATATTTTAAATTTTTTTACTTACCTTGCAAACTCGCATATCTCTACGATCGACCGCATACTTTCTATGTTGTATCATTTTATGATACATGTCCCTATTCTCCGGCTCATCCTTTTAATAGTGCTTCCGAGACGTTATCGCATATTGGTGAGTCCTCATGTTTCGAGGGCCATATGCTTCATACTCTATGTTATTCCTTTCACTTTCTAATATTGATTAGCTGGGAGCTGTCCCACTAACTGGGCCACGTTTAGAGGCTTATCAAACTACAAGTTGTATTTCTCGCCATTATATTAAGTACGTACTAATTCTCCCTTTATGCTATGCTATAATTATGTTCCATATGTTAAGTCTTCCTCTTATATGATTGAATTGAATGCATGCTCGTGCCATGGGTCAACTTGGGGTCTCCGGGGGCCTTTGGTCTCAGTGTCTACGATCCGAGTGTACGTTTGGGTCGTTGCAAATTGTGACGTAGCCATAGGTTTGGAAGTGTCCTAAGGAGTATGAAAGTCGCTGCAGAGTATTTTTCATGAGCGGAAGCGCCATGATTATGACAAGAGGCTAATAGACGTTTAGGAAATGTTTCCTTCTTTCATGATCTATGTCTTGCGATGAACGCCCTTTTACCTCTAATTCGTGCTATTCAGGTTTGTAGAATCATGCCTAATGCTGAGTAAACGCCAAGAAACAGAATGGTAATGATCATGAGGGTGCCCATGATTGGTGAGCATCGCCAACTCCACCCGTTCATGAGGAGCACTGGGGGACGAGCCACCACCCATGATGAGTTTAGGGCGGCGATTCAGATGTTGGCATAGGTCATGACCGCCTAGGTCCGTAATCACATCTGGGTGCGCACTTCCTCGAATGGGAATGTAAGAAGTGGAAGCTGTGGTGAGAGATTTCTTGAGGATGAGCCTCCGAGTTCACTTGGTCAAAGTTGGACGGTGATCCACGATTTTATGTAAAGAGAGATTCTAAAATCACCCAAAGTTATAGGGGTGAACAATGGGGAATGCGTTGATTTGACCTTCTACCAATGGGTAGTGGGGTAGCACATATATTTTTAAGCAATGGAGAGATGCTAGCGTGGAGGCAGCCCGATAGGTCAGGGATGAGCTCTACACCATATTCATGGATCATCTTTCCCTTGAGAGTTTAGGGAGCTCAAAAAGCGGTCGAGTTTGTTAACTGAAGCAAAGTAGTACGTCATTCAAGAGTATGCATTAGAGATCACCCTATTATCTAAATATGCTTCGAAGAGTTGGTGGCGATCACGGCCTGGGTGAGCCGCTTGTGCACGAGGTGCGTATTTGACAAAGATTGCTGGATTCCCATGCTTCAAGGGACATTGACTTTCCCCGTATTATATTGCATGCGCAGCAGATGGAGTTGGTCTATATGAGGCAAGAGAGAGGCCAAGAGGGCCGTAACTGGCCAACTACGGGTTTCTCAGCCGTCAAGGGGTGGACCATGTTAGTAGTCCTGCAACAAAGTCTATTGCTCTAGCTCCATCATCTGCCAGCATGCCATCCCGATTCGGGGAGACTAGAGGAGAAAGTCTACAAGCCCGAGGGATCATGGTAGCACGCAGGGAGTGCACTTTCCCAACTTGTGTGAGATGCGGCAAAATCATCCTCGGAGGTGCCTTGGACGGTAAGTGTATACTTGTTTTGGGTGTGAAACCCTGACATTGTGGATCAAAGATTTCCCTGAGCCAATTCTACCACCCAAAAGAAGACGAATTCCATAGAAAGGTGCTTCCACTAGCTCAAAGGCTAAAGAGGTCCACACCAAAATAGGTTTTATGCCCTAAGCCTGCCAGAGCAAGAGACTTTGCCGTATGCATATTTACTATGTTGCAAGTCTTCCATATTAATGCTTATGCTTTGTTAGATCCAAGAGCTACTTTGTCTTTTGTGACCCCTTACATTGCTAGTAGTTTTGGAGTTTGTCCTGTACTCACGTAACCGTTCCGTAGACTACTCTAGCTGGTGAATCAAATTGTAGCTAGGCGGGTATATAGAGGCTGCCCCATTACAGCTGTTGTATGGGTTGCCACCTACCTTAACTAGCAAGAGTTGGACACTGACTTTGATATCATCTTGGCATGGATCGTTGTTTGCATGCTATGCATCATTTAATTATAGGACCCCCGCGTGAGAATTTCACTTTTGGATGTGTCGCTTTGGAATGGAAGGGTAATTTCGCTGCACTAACTAGCGCTTATTTCATATCTTGGGTACAGGAAAAATGATCTAAGGGTTGCATGTACCACCAGTTAGGCTAAGGATGAGTCCGAGACCCCGACTATTCAGCTTAGTTCCTGGTGTGCGAGTATCCTGAGGTTTTCCCATGATTTCACAGTGTTCCTCCTCGGAAAGGGAAATTGATTTCGAATTGATCTATTGCCCGATATGCAACCTATCTCTTATTCCTACTTACGTGATGGCTCCAACCGAGTTAAAAGAGTTAAAAGAACAATTGAAGGATTTTTTGGATAAATTGGTTTACTAGACCGAGCAAGTCTCTACGTGGGTGCACTCAATTCTCTTTGTTCGAAAGAACGATGGACTTTCAATGTACTAATTATCGATACCGTCAAGGTCATCACAAGAACAAAATTTTCCCGTGATTGATGATTTATTTGACCAGCCTGTGGTGCCAAGTGTTTCTCGAATTTCAGATCTCGTGTCCTGAATACCATCAACTCAGAGTGCCTCCGAGAGTGCGACATCTCGATGAAAGCCTTCGTAACTCGGTATGGCAATTATGAGTTTGTAGTTATGTAATTTCGACTCAACCAATGCTCCTACAACTTTACTAATTCGATGAAATCGTGGTGTTCAAGCAAAAGATTCTGACAGTGTTCGTAATTGTGTTCATAGATGATATCCCTATATACTCCCTGACGAGAGGAGCATAATACCACTTGCGTATAAAGGCTTCAAGTCCTCAAGGATCATTAGTTATATGAAAAGTTCAAGAATGTGAGTTTTGGTTGACTCGTGGAATTTCTAGGCCATGCGGGTTTCAAGTGAGGGCATTAAGGTAGATTCTGTAAAATTAAATAAGGGAAGAATTGGCCTAGACTGGTGAATCCTTTATAAATTCAGAGTTTCTTGGGCCTAACAGTTACTACCTGAGATTTGTTGAGGGTTTCATCTATTGCGGCACCCTTGACCAAGTTGACTCGTAAGAAGGTAAAGTTCCAATAGTCGAAGGCTTGTGAAGAAAGCTTTCAGAATTGAAGACTCACTCACTTCAAGACTAATGTTGACTTTACCCGAGGGTACGAATGGATTTTTTGTATATTGTGATGCGTTGAGAGTAGGACTGGGATATGAGTTGATGCAAAGATGGAGTAACAGCATATGCCTCTCGACTCCGGAAGTTATTATTATAAAGAATTACTCCCACTCCATGATCTCGAGTCAAGCCGTGCGGTGTTTGCATTAAAGATATGGTGGCATTACTTGTATGGGGTCCATCTGGATGTATTCACGTATCATAAGAGCTTGCAATATGAGTTCATGTAGATCTCACCGGAAAAGGAATTATTAAAGCGACTACGATATTGAGTGTTCTTTACCACCCGTGCAAGGCTATTACGGTGGCGGACGCACTTAGTAGGCGCTCTATGGATAGTGTGTCCCACGTGGAGGAGGGAAAGAAAGAGTTGGTGAAGGATGTCCACCAGTCTGCTGATTGGGAGTTGGGGATTGGTTGACTCGACCGATGGCGTGTTGTTGCACGGGTCAAAATCGTCCTTGGTCGCTGATGTAAAATCTAAGCAAGATGAAGACCTATGGAGAAACCGAAGGAAGCAAGTGCGCAGTAAAAAGGTGGAGGTTTTTTATCCCAAGGGGGAGATGGTGAGGCACGATACTAGGGTCGACTATGTGTTCGGATCAGCTTCGATAATTTAAGGGTTTGGATATTGCATGAAGCACATGGCACCGTATATTCTATCCATCCTAGTTCCATGGAAGAGCATCGAACTTGAGAGAAATCTGCTAGGATGGTATGAAGAAGGATATTGCAAAGTTTGCAGCCAAATGTTCAAACTCGTCGCCATAAAGTCGAGCATCAAAGGCCTAGAGGCATACTTCAGATATTAGCATCCCCATTCTGAAAGGGAAACAAACATTAATATGGATTTCATGTGCCTAAATTGCATCGAAGGCACTATGATTCCATTTGGGTGGTGGTAGACAGTTAACTAAGGTCGCCCATTTTCTACCGATCAAGACCACGAACTTAGCAGATGACTATGCCAAATTGTATATTCGGGAGTTGGTTTGACTTCATGGAGTGCCTCGTTTATTATATTTGACCGAGGTACTTAGTTTGCCTCCCGCTCCGGCGGTCTTTTCTGTGTATGGACTTGGGACTCAAGTCAAAGCTCGCACGGCCTTTCATCCGCAAACGCATGGCCAAGCCGAGCGAATAATCCAAACTCTTGAGGATATGTTGAGGGCATGCAGAAATTTTAAAGGTATTTCGGGGACAATCATTTACCCTTAATTGAGTTTGCCTATAATAATGTGCTTATCACTCTAGTATCCAAATGGAACCGTTCGAGGCCCCTTATGGGCGGAGGTGTAGATCTCCCATCGATGGTTTGAGATTGGTGAGACATCTATAATAGCGCATTCGGTTCACGAGGCAATGGCGGCTGGGTTTAGTTGATATGACCGATTGAAACCGCTCGCAGTCATCAAAATCATATGCCGATGTGAGGAGAAGAGACTCGGAGTTTGATGTGCGACGATTGGGTATTTTCTAAAGGTATCTCCCATAAAGGGAGTCATGCGGTTTGGGAAGAAGGAGAAACTCATTCCCCGCTATGTTGACCCCTACTGGGTTGTGAAGAGAGTTGATAAGGTGGCGTATGAGTTGGACTTTCCCTCAGAGTTATCTTGCCCATCTTCAGAAATTTCATGTGTCACTTTTGGAAAAAGTGCTGGGTGATCTAGCTTAGTAGTCCCAATGGACAATGTTGGTGAAGGATAGCCTCGTTTATGAAGAAATTCCGTGGAAATCTTAGATAGTCAAGTCCGTAAGCTAAGGAACAAAGAAGTAGCTTCCGCTAAAGTATTATGGAGAAATTAAAAAGAAGGCTACTATAGAAAGCCGCTGGATATGATGGCTGATACTCAAGAACTGTTTCTGCTCGCTCATTTCGCTTGAGGTATTAGTTGACTCCAAACCTATAACGCTTTTCATGTTTCGTCTCGCATGCTTGTTTTATGATATGGTATATGTATGTGGTGTCTCGAACTGGGCCACCATGTAGTTCTTTTCTGAGGCAATTTCAATTCGATAGTTTCAACTTAATGATCGTATGTATATGTGGTGATTGCTTGTTTATGAGATTTTCGCATGTTTCTAATATTCTAGGATGAATGTTCCCAAGGGGGAGAGATATTGTTATACCCCGAAAACTCAAGGAGCGTGACTGAGTCAAAACAAAGAAAACCGGAAATTTGTATCGGTTGTAGGACGACTCGTGAGGTGGGTCGTGAGGGAGTGACCACGAGTCGTGATGTGACTCGTGGTCAGCAGCTGGCCGTTCAAGCCGGGTGAGGCTGCTGGCCCACCACGAAGTCATGGTTAGACTCAACACTCAAGGAGGTCATCCGTGGTTCGCATCGAGAGTTTGTCAAGGTTTTGTGGCGTGAGGGTCACTGTGGTGACTATGATCCGTGGTCAACCACCACGACTGGGGTCCGAGTGTTGTTGGATAGTGGACTTCACTGTCCTAGCTACGGTCATGCCCTAGCAACAACTCGTGAGGTCCTTCGTTAGGGGCCCCGCTGTGTTGTTTTTCCCTTGGTGTTTTAATAAGGTGTTTTCGTAATCTCGTTCCTAAGGCCTAAACTACTACTGCTTTAAGCTCTAAATGGGGTCTTTTGCTGTGGGATTAGTTCATGTTAGGCCTCATTCATGTACGCAAGAGTTTAGTGGAGGAGAACAAGGTGATTCAAGGTGTTCTTCCCCATTTCCTCACAATTCCACCTTGGGCTTTCAAGGGAGATTAAGAATCGTGTTTCCAAGTGTAAGGTCCTCAATGGGTGAATTCATCCACACCCATGCTCCTACTCTATGATTTTACTTAAAATTTATCAAAACTCATGGGGTTTTGTATTTGATTTATATAAAATCTAATGATTTAATTATGAGTTTTGTGATTTTGAAATATTATTATAATCTATGGATTTTGATCATCTTTTTGAGATTTGAATTGATTATAGTGATATTGATTTTGATTTTTGAAACAATTAAGCTTGATTATGCATGCCCCATGATGAATCGATTTATGATCCATTGATTAATAGGTGTTTGATAAGCCCAACATGAATTATGAATTTATTTATGAATTTATTATGTTATCTACTACTTAACTTATGAATTTCAAGCTACATGCATGATCTACAAGTATGTATGAATTTTATCAATCATGAATTATGTTTTTGGTCGACCCACGGGCCTCAAGTCATGGCTAGTTCACGTATGTTCAAGCATGTTTACTATTATCATGATTTAACTAGCCCATAATCTCATGTATGTATTATTATGAGCACTATATATGTTTTGGGGAGTAGTATCGGCACTCAGTAGGTTCTGAGCTCGTGTTAAGCCCAGATCTCATGAACTACATGCCACCATAGGTATGTTAGGACCTCTTTCATAAGCTCACTCGCCCAAATGGCCCATTTCATGTGTGATCACGCCCTTCATGACTTCTCTACTCCTTGTCACGTACTGAATACCTCCCCGACTAGAGGGTTACAAGTCGGGCTTCGTGTGTGCTCAGTGGGGTATGTCGGTTAAGAGAATCTCCTAATGCTCTCATGATTTATGTATGTTTATGATTATGTATATTGGTTCAAGTCATACTAAATAAAGCTTTTCTCTTATGATTATGATTACGATTGTATTAAGAATGTTTGAAAAACCTTTAGCCTTATGTTAGGTTATGATATTTATGATATGAGCATAATGTCCTACTCTTATGATCATTTATGAGTTTTTACATATTTAATGTTCTGCTTTACTTACTCTTGTATACTCGGTACATTTTAAGTACTGACCGCATACTTTCTATGCCGTATCATTTATGATATAGGTCCCGCTTCAAGCTCATCCTCCTCGCCGTGCTTCCGAGATCGCACGCGTATTGGTGAGTCCTCATGTTTCGAGGGCCATATGTTCATACTCTTTGTTTTTCCTCTTCGCTCGAAATGTTCGATTAGTCGGGAGTTGTCCCTCAATCCACCACACGTTTAGAGGCTTATAAGACTACAAGTTGTATTCCGTCGTATTGTATAAGTTTAGTGCCGATTCTCCCTATGTTGTTCTATGATTACGTTTCATATGTTAAGTCTTCCTCTCTTATGTGATTGTTCGAATGCATGCTCATGCCATGGGTCGATTCTTGGGGTCTCTCTAGGCTCCTTGTCCCGTCTACGATCCGGTAGTATATGTTTTGGGTCGTGAAAATTCATTTAGCTGGGCGGTGAGCTATTTGGCATGTGAGGGATGGATATAGGTTGTGTACCTAGTGGAAAGTCGATAGAGAAATCGATACCACGCTCTGGAGGAATACCGTGGAGCTCATTTGGGAATACACTCCGAAAATTCACTAACCACAGAAATGGACTCCAAGAGTCTGTGATTCTTGCTGCATATCCCAAACCCTAACAATATGGTAACTACAACCCTTCACTATCGCCTTTCGCCCGAAGATAGGATATAAAACTCTACCTTTTGGCGTAGCTTTATTTCCTTTCCACCTCGCACTACCTCCCAAGAAAGTGAAATTAGACAGTTTTGGTCCAAGACATTGGCATAACAATGTATGCTTAGCCATTCCATGCCCATAATTACATCAAAATCATCATTTCTAGCTCCACAAAGTCCGCTTAAAGTCCGACAACCAACAACATCTACTATACAACCCCTGCAAATTCTCTTCAGCAATGATGTAGTCACCAACAGGATACAGAAAATAGTCGTTGAAGCAATTCTGACACTATATCAAATTTTCATGCCACTAGCTTGAGTACCATACACTGTGTAGAACTCGTCTATTAAAGAATAAACCGGGAAGAACTAACATCCAAAGATACCTCAAGCCACAACATCTCAGGACGAATCTTACTCATGTCACCGGTAGAGGCATAAGTGCGATCCGCATCACTTCCGAATCGGATGCCCCGATCTACCTCTACCTCTACCGGCTAGAGCCGGTGGTTTGCGCCTACCGAAGGTGCTAGAATATGTGATCCCCGCCGAGGACCTCGTTTTGCTAGTCCCGGCCACCGATCCCCGGTCGCATAATCCTCATCATATGACCCTCTGGCCCACAAGTATAATAAGCAAATGAATCTCGCATCTACACCCCAAAATTCCATCACGACTAAAAATGCTACAACGCTGCAACGGGCCTCTCTCATCTAATCCGATCCCCGGGCCGCCGGGAACTTGACACTCGTGAACTCTCATCGAGAACTCATTGTCCACGATCCGATCTACCACCGTGCCGGCCATTGAGGGGTAGCTGGGTCTAGGTGTCCTACGGATATTGGCAACCGGTTCCGCCCCTCGAAATTCCCCGCCGCATATCAAGGCCTAGCCTCCGACGCTACTCCCGATTTTCTTTCTACCTCATGCTGACCCTACCTAATCCCTTCGATGTTTTAAGCAAAATCCCGAATGCGCGTACGTCCATGTCCTCCCGTAAGGTAGTCACATAAATTTTCACATATTTTGGAAGAAGCCCCTACGATGAATCGATGTACCCCGCCAGCATGGTGTCCACAAATGCCGGCGCATATCTTGCCAAAGAGTCAAACCTTATTGCGTACTTGAACACTCATAGTACCTTTCTCTAGGTGCGTGAACCCATCCACTCAGCTCATCGATTCCCTGAGGAAAATAGTGATCTACGAAGGCCTTCGGGAAAATCGACCAAGCTCTGAGGGGGTATGTCTTTGCCTCGACCCTCACAACTCTCATGCTACAACACCGCTGCAGGCCCTATAGCCAAAATACTACCAACTTGATTTATTCTATGGGCGTAGTACGCATCACCCTAAATATTCTTTATAATCGATCCGTGATGTCCCGAGTGATCCTCTCCGCAATCTATCCCCGTAAACCGGGCGGAGGACTCGTGGCAGAAACTCGCACCTCGAACTTCCGGTCCTCCAAGAGATTCAGCCACAACTCCGGTTCTCGAGCCAACATATAAACTCATGCCTGTCTCCATCCGATGGTATGGATTAGGAGACGCCGATGAGCCCGTCGCCCGGGGGCTCGCATGGCGAGAATAGCCGGGAAGACCGAGGTGATGTATCCCTCTCACCCTCAGCCGGCTAGCTCGATGGTGGCACTCTACTATGTTCCTCCCCGCAAGCGTGATCCAACTCCCGACTACCGTGGTCCGTCGTGTATCGAAATTTTCCAGATAAGCATAATAACATAAGCTTAAGGAGTTACCCTATACAACATGTAAACTCTAAAGAACGACAGAGAAGGAAGGAGGGAGAACCACACTATCATGCCTCGTAGCCTCCTCTCGCCTCTTTTTTTTTTTTTTTTTTTTTTATAGATTATGGTGCACAACACACCCATAGACAAGACCCTACTAGACACCTACTCTGCACTCCCTAGGATATTACGCCGTTTCTCGCATGCCAAGTTTGTCATGCCCCACCTTGGGAGGCGTAACTGGCTCCTAATGCCACATTGAGACCCGAGTCACCGTAGCTAGGCATATGTACCTCTAGTGCCCGTAGCAAGACAAAATCAAGAAAACAAATAAACCATATCTTAAATGTAAACACAACCTTGGTCCAACAAGGCCACACATCAAAATTGTAAGAAAACAACTAACCCAGCAGCCACAATAATAAAAAAAGGATCCTATACGGCCGACAAGACCGCTATGCCGTCTAAGTCATAATAAAAGAAAACAGGTAGTCATATATATACTATAGCGACAAGGTCAGCTGGGACGATAGATAAACTAGCCCTACATGGCCAACATGCAAAACATAACACATAGCCCCACACCGCTAATAAATGCTAAAACAATTCAAAACCGTAGTCCTGAAGCTCCTCGAAGAGTGGAATAGTGGTCGAAACAGTGGCCCCGACGTACCCAAAAGCCGTACAACAAAAAAGAGAATCCTTCTTAACCGTCAACCTGCAGAAAAGGAGCCGACAGATCTACTAACCCTCGGATGACTCTTAAGGAGGTCCTGATACACGTCTATCTATACCGCAGTAAGTACGCAAAGCACCCTACATGGGCGTTAGTACATATGTACCGAATATGTAAGGCGCAATGAAAATGACTTAATAGAACCGATAAAAAGAACTCGGAAGCAATCAATAAGAAGGATAAGATTTATAACCTAAATAGCCTCACAACCTCAAGTATAGCTAACAAGTAGTATATAAACAAGAACTCACCACCCCAATAAGCCTCGGAAGGTTAAAAAGCAATAAAATAATCACTCGGGCCCTATAAGCCCCGAAGGCACAGCTTCAATCTATATACCCCTAACCGGATCAATATTATGCAACAAAACTATAGAAAACCTACCTCGCTCTACGTCGCAACTGAGCCCGCCGGCTCTTGTAATCGTGTCCGAGCCCTCCTCGGGCTCCTATGACCGGCACCTAGGCCGCAAGGCCTGGGCGGGAGGGCCGCATGCCGTTATGGCATAAAAGAAGTCCATTTGTGGATGGACTGTAATATGGCCTTATAGCCCGAGTATAACTTTCAAATGTCATATAGCTCCTCTAAGCGATCTATAGCCTCGTAGGAATCGACACAAACAATAACCTGATATTGGTTGACGAAAGGCTATATTAGGTGGGGTCAATCTCAATCGAAGTACTAAATCAGTTTCAAATCTATCAGAAAGGCCAATCAATATACACGCTCAAAACTTACTTACAAAGGCATAGGTCGTATCACTATACGACGGAAATAGCTTGCCAAAGAGGTAATCCTTAACACACCTCAATTGATGATGTCTTCCCACCCAAATAGGTCCAACCTGTAGCCGGTAATTCCACCAAATTGCAGCCCTACGCCGAGAGAATAAGGCTATTTTCAATAGAGGACTAAAAATAACAATAACCTTTAAGCATTTTGATCAAAATTCAAATTCTATCCAATCTACCGAAACATATAAATTCCCGAGAGTTTAGAAGGTGCAAATGCTTACCTATCACTTATAGCCGCTTAGGACCCAAATTAGAAGTGATTTCAGCAACTTTTACTACGTGGGGTTCCTAAGATCAAGAAAGTTTTCAAGAAATAACTCCGTAGGGATGTTCCTCGTAGGCTTGGAACTCACTATCCAAAATGAATTTGCAATTCAATGGAGTTTAATGGCGTAATTTCGCTTAGATCTATGAAAATGATAGAAAAGTTGTAGGGTCAAGGTTCGGAGACTCACATTACCGATGTAAGCACCATGTATGAGTGCATGATGATGCCACGCCATTCTACGTGGAGGAGACTCATACTAAGCCTTTCCAGTAAGTAAAGGAAGAATAAGGTATGATATTCTATTGCCTCAGGGAAACACTTGAGATATCCAAAATATATACCTACGTTGGCACATAGTTATGAGATAGGGGAACATCGAGAACCCTGGCTTACTTCCTAAGTTAGACATCTCTAAAATATACATATTGCTCATATAATTATATTCAAAATGTAAATTTTTACCCGAATGATTTAGCCTGACCAAAATATATTATAACTAATCTTGTTAGCCTTGGCTAAAATAATAATAAGCATATTTACCTGCATGGGCTTGCCCAAATTATAACATCATGCATACTTAAAATAGACTTTATGAGTTAAAATCATGGATTCATAAGTGAAGAGTTCAAACATTCATGCATTAAGTATATCTCATCATACTTGAAATGAATCTTAAGTTTGAATTTTTATAAACTTGCATAATAGGGCATAATTTCTCTAATAACTTGAAAACTCATGAATTTATAATCAAATTGAGTGAAAATCTGCCCATTAACTTAAAATAAACACGTAAAACGAGGATAATCTACAAACATATTAGAGATAATTTCATAAACTTGGGTTAAAAGTCCTCCTAGAATCAATACACTTGATTAAAACTTGAATTCATGAAGTTGAGGAGAAATTTGGATATGAGGGTGGAAGAAAACCTTCATTCATATCCCTACATACCCGGTAACCGATGTTTACGCTTTACTTGAAGACCCCAATGGAATCTAGGGTGAATCTTTATGAAGAACCCTAGCTTGTTCTTGAAAGTTTGAGAGAATTTGATCTTCTAATTAGGCCTTAGGAATAGAATGGAGGTTGTAGGGTGAAGATCTCCCTTAAAGCACTCTTTCCAAGCTTAAAATGACGTGATTTAAGGACTTAACTTAGGAATTACGAAAATGCCCTTAATGATTCAATAGGGAAATTGGACACGCGCCCTAATGGGGTGATCTTACGAGTCGTAAGTCCTCCCTGATGACTCGTGGTCCTTACCGTAGCCACATCGGGAAATTTCCCTTTGATCTCGACTTCGATGCCTCGTTATACCCAGTAAGTTCCTATCATTTAACCGATGTGTGCGTACCTATGTTTAGAGTTTTGGAGTACGACGCATGCGTGAGAAGGCCCAAGGGAGGACCACGTGAGTATGAAACCGATCGAGTAGGAGGCCAACCCCAAGGTAGAGGAGTGGCGCACGCACACCCCACCTCTGCACAGGGAGCAAACACATCAGGCCTGGGCGCCCTCGGAGCGATGGGGGAACGCTATGACCACTCGCCCGTATATATGTGTGTGTTCAAGTTAAGTCATATCATTTGAAACATTTCATAAAATAGGATTCACGGCCCCTTATGTTTTCTCTCAACTTTCTACCGATTTTTCGAATTAAGCCATCAAACTCCATTCAAACGCAAATTTTTCTTGGATAACGAGTTCTAAGCCTATGAGGAACATCCCTGCGGAGTTATTTGAAATTCGCCGAGTACCGAAACCCCACCAAGTAAAAAGTTGCCTGAATCACTTCTTATTGAGTCCTATGATTGCAAGTGACTTCCGCAAGAATTTATACCTTCTAAAATCTTGAGAATTTGTGAGTTACCGAATTAAACGAAGTTTAATTGGAGTCAATATTCTATGAGAGGTATCATTATTTGTTGATTCCTACTATTGAAATAGCCTTATTCTCTCAAAGTAAGGGCTACAATCACGCTGGAATTATCGATCACAGTCGGGAACTACTTGGATAAATGAGAATCTGCATTTGAGATATGTTAAGACTTATCTCTTCAAACAGCATTCGCCGTATGTGATACGACCTATGCCCCCGAAAATAGATAATGATCTTATATGTTGTGATTAGCTACTGCTAGTAGATAATGATCTTATATATTATAATTAGTCAGTCAGTTAGTAGATAATGGCAAAATATGTTGTGGTTAGTCGCTACGAGACATATTGAGATCATATCATAGTATCCCTCGTCGGGAAAGTATGTTAAGTGTGACTAATGCTAGAGCGTCATAGAAGACTTTCCCGTTCTTTTTGTTCATAGTATTAGTGGGACTTCGATGTCTTGCCGCCGTGCCAAGGACTTAGAAGTCAAGGGTTAGCTATCGTGGGCCTAACTTGGTAGGGTTGGACAACATAGGGCGTAGCCGGGTGATATAACTTTTAGTTTGATGCCTATATTATCAGTAAAGCTCGCCCAAAAGCCGTTGACATACTCGACGCTCCAAGCCTAGAACTGATAGGGTGACCATTCCTCCGAGCCGCACTAGGTTGCCTAGTGACTGAGCAACAACTTTCCATATGATTGTCTACTATCGCGAACCGTTAGTTTAAACACTAATGCTTATTGTACAGTCACTCAGAAACAACTTCAATTATTACAAGTCTCGATAGACTAGTTGGAAGCCTAGAGGGAACCTTATTAGTATTTAGATACGTAGGGACAATGCCCCGACGACTCCTATAGATTCTCATGCATACGTGGCCGCATAAGGCTAGGTCTAGATATACCAAATTTACGAGGCTATGAATATGTTACACCCCGTAAACATTCTTGACACATAGATGGCCTATTCACATGTTGGTTAAGAGTTTTGAGTTGCCACACATGCTAGAAAAGGCCCGGGGAAAGACGTGATAAGAAACTGGCCGAACTATCGCTTAAGGAGCTGGCAGAGCCCTCCACGATGGCAACGTGTCACGCGAGGAGGGCCTCCACGTTGGCCCCGTGACATTGGACCCGTCTGTGCTCAAGTATAAAAGCCTCCAACTTCTGCTTATTTCATTTAACTTATAATTTCCAGAGGAAGCCGAGAGAGAACAGAGGAGGACGAGTTCCATTTATAATTTTCGATCGATTACGCCGCCAAATGCGGTTCAAACCAAATTAACCTCGTATACCTGAGGTATTTAGCAACAAGGAGCATTCCTACTAATTTAGTTACAAATTTGGCCGACAAATCAGCACATCGAGCTAAGGTTAGTGGAATTGCTCCAAATTAGTGTCAATGTACTACTAGCCCTAAAGTGAGTATTTCTCTCTTCCGACTTTCGAGAAATAGCAAGCTGACCGTCTTCGATAAGCCAAAGTTTGGGCTATAAACATATCGAAGTGATGCTTTCTTCCGTAATAATAGTGTATTTAGTTCTAATTGATATATGTGAATGCAAATTGGGAGAAATAGTCGAGTATCGAATGAGCTTTCGCCCGTTGGGGCCTGAGATAATCCGGCGAAGGCATGTAAAGCGCTTCTTCTAAAGGTAACTCTAGCCTAGCATAATACAAGAACTGTGTAATAGAATTCCCTGAGTCGAATATTGAGTTTTGTGCGACTCCGTGAACTGTCGGCGTTGTTATATCATATCTATCCGAGTTAGTAGCAGCTACAATGGCGAGATATCATTTCATACAAGATAGCCCAACATGCGTTTAGCAAGCATGTTTGAGGCAATAATATGACATATATTCATTAATAAAAGCTAGTAAAGTAAATCGTATTTATTGTATAATATCCTGTATACAAAAGATAGTCGATAGCATCTCTACTACGTATAGCCATATAGTCAGATATCTCGCCCACAGATATCCATACAATGATAAGATCCCAGATTCCGCATAAAGCAAGATGAGAATCAAGATAACACGTAAAGAGTTCGTAATGAGAAATCGAATGGGCGATAGTATTTTCGCCTTAAACATGCTTGCTATATGTGATTATCGATTGTTGAGACTTGATTGTGTCGTGAGGGCACCTTGAGCGTTCGCTGCCTCGGTTGGTAACTTGCCGCCCACGAGCGGGTGGGTGGCTACGCCACCCAAGGAGTGGCATGCCGTCCGGGGCAGTAGGACGAAGATGGACGAAGCTTTCCCATATCAAAGTTGATCGCTATAAGATGCTTTCACTTCGTTGTACGCTTGCGCACAGGAATGAGTTTCAGATAATAAAGCATACATAAGATATTAAAGATGTAGAGTCCTCCCGACTGTGACACAAGCAGATATATCTGGAGGCCATAGCCCGAGCCGAGACCCAGTGGGGCTCAGAGAGGTGCTCGTAGTTAGTAGATGTGTGGGAGTGACTTATTTTGGATGGTTTTGATCCCGGTAGGGTATAGATTGTTTGATCAGGGGTTGGCACCTTCCTAGTTTTTGGCTGGGGATGGTATTGGTTCTTGTTATATATGTACTTATATGTTATATATTGAGTTATTGACAAAGAAGGTCGCCACGCCGATGTGCATGCTCCTTCATTCACAATATGTAAAAGTCTCGATTCACTTATATCAATTCCTACAGATTCAGATATCCTGCCATTCGTAGTTGCTAGTTATGTTGTTTATATTCGATGTGTTCCGCTGTTTTGCATACTCTGGGCATCGTTGGTACCGACACCCGTTGGGGCGCTCGTGATTACTTGCCTCGCAGTACTCAGGGGACGAGGAGGCGATCCTCGTGGATTCCATCTAGCTCATAGAGTCATCGCTCTTGTCATCCGGTTGATATTCAGAGGTGTAGTTCATTTTCTTTTGTTGTACAAACGGTAGGTCGGGGCCCCGTCCCGACCATCTTATCGCATTTATGAGGCTTCTGCGCATTGTATATATTCCCGTGGTTAGCTGTGCCGACGTGTGGGGCCGGGCGCTTGTTTAGTGGTTTAGTATTGTTGATTGTAAGCTACTGCGGTGGGCCATATTCGATAGCAGTGGTGACCTTGTCGTCACGAGATATACAACATTCTTTTTGCGCTGAGTTACGTATCTAGATGAAGATGGTGGCCTTGTCACCAAGCAGAGGTTCTCCTTTATGAGTATGTCTCTCGGTTAGCCGATGTCATGGTGACAGGCTATAGGCCCATAACAGGCCGTATTTACGCCGTTATATAGCCCGTTGTTTTTAAACCGAGATAGAGCCAGCCAGCACTGCATGCGCTTAGGCTTACTAGTTAGCAAATTGAAATCCTACTAGGGCACTGTGTGCCGCCATACCCCTAAGGCGGGGCGTGACAAACTTGGTATCGTGAGCGTCGGTCCTCAGGAGTCCGCAAGCCGTGCTAAGCAGATTCTTATCTATGGACGTGTTGTGCACCACATACCATAGGAAGTGTGAGGTCATGGAGGCATGATAGATGGTTACTCTTTCTTCTCTGTCCGGCCTATAGAGCGGCATGCTAGGGTTGAGTCCCTAAACTTATTATATTCTTGTCTACGTATAAAATGGCAGACCAAATACACCCTACCACAGTAGAAGGTTAGATATAGTAGCAGGTGAAGGCACCAACAAGATGCCTCGCTCATTCGTAGTCACTCGATTCGAGGCGATATAGAGGCATCATCACAACTTTCTCTCAAGAATTCCCTTCTCACTGTAGAGCCGTTTGGAACGACACCGCCTCCCAGAGTTCTCGTTGCATTCTGCCACCATTAGACTGTGAAGTTCGCACGCCAAAGGGGTTATGTTGGCACAAATGATGGCCACACAACGCCGCCGTTGCCACTCAGAAAGTGCCAGCCATCAGTGGATCTCGCGCTCAAGGGTCAAGGAGTTTTTGGCACCGGGTCCCCCATAGTTCACGCCGATCAAAGCAGAGGGACCCCCGTGATTTCAGATCGTATGAAGAGAATTTTTCGTCATGATGTGACCCCTACAGAATCACGAGATGGTAGTGTTTGTCATAGACATAAATTTTATTATGGTACGAGAGTTGGGAAAGGTCTCGAGGGAGAGATGTTGCCCTCCGACTCCGGTCCAGCTCTTCTGAGGCCTTTCTCGACCATTACTTGCCACTGAGATCCTGGGCAGCCCTGATGGATCGCTTACTGGGAACACTAGGCTATGAGCGACGAGAATATGCTTGCGCTTGACTCTAGCCCGTTATACTGCCTTGTGGACACTATGCCGCCCGCAGTTCACCGGCTATTATGGGTCTCAACCTGCATCACATTGAGGCATGCATGACTCATACAAGCATGAGAAGATATGGATATTTTCCCGAGCGCAGTATTTGCCTGCACTATCGAGGCCTTAGACAATGTAATGTGGCAAGAGACGACAAATCAGAACAGCCGCCAGAGACATCAAATGAAGTACGAGGAGGGGTTCGCAGACCCAGCCCCTAAGGAAATGTGGGACAAACTCCCTAGACCCCCACCTCCACCACAATAGCAAAAGGGGTAGATTTGTTCGCTGCGTCGTAGTATGGTGGCAGCTTCGAATCCAGTAGATTCCCGCAACAGAGAAGGGTAGAACAGAGCAGACCACACCCACCCCGCCCTAATTGGCAACGCGACCACCGGGAGCTTGTAGATATGGCTCCTCAGATGTTATATATACGGAAGGAGGGGCACCTGATGAGAGATTGTCCTACTGTGGCGTGAGCGAGATAGTCGTACGGGGATCCGCAGGCCACGAGCCTGGGCCAGCCGCAGGCGTAGGCTCCGTGCTCAAGCAGGTAGAGGCCGAGGTAGATCAGAGCTCTTTAGTTCAGGTACGGCTCACATACTCTATGCATTAATGTGGAGACAGGACTCGAGGCGTTCCGACGTGGTAACATGTACGATGACTATCTCGTTCATGCCCCCCGCTTATGTACTCGAGCTGATCCAGCGGTCCACTTTGTCCTATGTTACCCCATTTGTGGCTCGAAAGTTTAGTGTCACACTGCACTGTTACAAAGAAATTTCAAGACTTCAATAATTCGCTCTGACTTATCAGGGCCATGCACTTATCAAGTGGTACAAGTAGGGTATTTCGCTGACGTCCGACTACGTAGATCTGGTAGAGTTAGAATGATTGATTTCGATGCCATTATGGGTATGATTGGTTAGTGACGTGCTATGCCAACATAGAATGTTGACCAAGACGCCCGATCTCCACTTTCCAAGGAGGCATGAGAGTTGAAAGGTAGCATAGCTACGCCAAAGGTAGGTTTATTTCCTACCTTCAGGCGAGGAAATTGATAGCTAAGGGATGTATTTACCACTCAGTCGTGGTCTGTGATGTTCGATTAGAGTCTCCGACACTCCAGCCTATTCCTGCAGAATGATTTGATGTATTTCCGATTTGTGCTACCCGTATTCCCTAGAAAGGAAATAGATTTTGCAATTGACTTGCTACCGTGCACGCAACCATATCAATTCCTCCATATCGTATGGCTCCCGCAGTAACTCAGAGTTAAAGGAGCAGCTTGAAGGACTTGTTAGATATGGGGCTTTACCAGGCCGAGTACTTCACCGTGGGGGTGCGCCGCCTATTTTTGAGAAAGAAGGATGGTTTCGCCTCCGTATGTGTATAGATTACTCTACTCGAATAAAGTTACGCAAAGAATAAGTATCCGCTCCCGTAATAGATGATTTGCTTGATCAGTTACAGGGGCCGATATTTCTCCAAGATTGACTTGCGGCTCTATATCATCAGGTACGAGTTCGTGAAAGAGACATTCCCAAAACGGCCAGACCCGAGCATGGACACTTTGAATTTCTAGTTATGTCCTTTGGGCCGACGAATGCCCCAATAATATTTATGGACCCGATGAACAACACCTTCGCACCATACCTGACCTGCTCGTGATAGTGTTTATTGATGATATTCTCGTGTATTCTCGTTCAGAGGTAGACCACTCATGCTCATTTACTTGACAAGTGTTTCAGATTCTTAGGGACCGCGTTATATGCTAAGTTCTCCAAATGTGAATTCGGATGAACTCAAAGAGCCTTTTTGGGGCATATTGTGTCGGATGCCGGTATGTGTTGACACGCGTAAAATAGAAGCAATAAAACATGGCCTAGACCTACCACTCCAACCGAAGTTTGCGCTTTTCTTCAAGTTAGCCATGATATTACACGATTTGTTGAGGGATTCTCCACTATAGCGGCACCTCTTACTAAGCTAACACAGAAAGCAGAAGAAGTTTCAAAGGACAGAGGTATGTGAGCTGAGCTTCCAAGAATTAAAAGACCATTAACCTCCGCCCCAAGGTTAGCATTACCTAAGGTACGTAAGGTTAATTCAATGTATTGCGACGCATCAGCGTTGGGTTGGGTTCGTGTTGATGCGGTTACGCAAGGTGATTGCGTATGCCTGCATAGCCGAGGAAACACGAAAAGAATTACCCTACCCACGACTCAGAGTTAGCCGCAAAGGATCCACGCCTTAAAGATATGGAGACATTACTTGTATGGCATCCATGTGGATATTTTCACGGATCATAAGAGCCTACAAGATATCTTCACCCGTAGGAGTTGAATTCGCGACAAATACGTCGGTTGGAGCATATTAAAAGATTATGACATAGACATTCTCGTATCATCCGGAAAAGCCAATGTAGTACAGATGCTCACCAACAATGTGAAGTTTAAGGATGCATACTCGAAAGCAAATGGGAGTTGGTCGAGATACATCAATTAGCCGCCCTAGCCGTCGCAGCGTAAATGGATACCGTAGCTGTAATTCAGAAAACCGCCGTGTCATCATTAGTTATGAGGTAAAAGAACGCCAATATGAAGATTCCACTGTCCAAACTTAAGGACAATTCAGCAGGGGAAAGCGCCAGATTTTCGATAACCGAGGATGAAGTGCCGCATGTAAAGCGCCTTGTAATTCCAGATATTTCGTGGCCCGCTGCCAGACATGAACGGTGTACATTACGCCCGCTATTCTCTCCACTCAGCGCGATGAAAATGTACCATGATATCAATGAGAACTACTGTATGTATGAAAAGAGAAATTAAGCCAATTTGTAGCCCAAGGTCCTAACCGCCAATGTGCAAAAGTTTTTGTCACCGTAAAACCAAAGGTTAACTCAGACATACCAGGCTCTCCGGAAATGGGAAGCAAAGTGAACATGGATTTTCAGAAAGGTGATTACCCCACTGCATAGAAACGATTCCATTTGGGTGATAGTTGATGCTGACAAAATCAAATATTTCCGCGCGAAAGCTACTTTCTCTACTGAGGATTATGCCGAATTGTATATCGTAGAAATAGTTAGATTACACTTGCCCAAGATCAATTATCTCTCGATGTAGGAGCACAATTTACAGCTAGATTTTGGCAAGCCATTTCGTAGAGGTCCGGGAACACAGACACTTGAAAGCACAACATCTCCACCCTCAAATAGATGGACAAGCTGAACGCACTGCCCGTACGCCGAGGAAATGCTACGAGCGTGTGTGCTAGATTTTAGAGGTAGCCGACGAGCATTTGCCGTTAATTGAGTTTGCTTATAATAGCTATCACCACCTATCCAGATGGCGCCCTTTTGAGGCATTGTACGGTGAAAATGCAGATCGCCGGCTAATGGGTTTGAAGTGGGAGAGACAGCACTAATTGGGCCAGACATTATTCAACAGCCGAGAGTATGCGAAGCTTATCGTAGAACGCCTATTGATCGGCACAGAGCCGCCGTAAATCATATGCCGATGTGCGGTGCGTAGACCCGGTATTTGATGTGAATGACTCAGACAAAGTGACCGATGAAAGGGGTGATGAGATCTTGAAAGAAAGTTAAGCCTGGGCTTCGAGATTCGCTGGGCCTTACGATTCATCGAAGGATAGGCTGTAAGGGCATAGCGAGTTGAACTTGGCCCACTAGAATCCGTTCATCCAGCCATGTATCTATGCTAATGAAGTACATCGGAGACCCATCTGTAGCAAATTCTAGTCCAGATATCCGTGTTATGGAAGAGTCAATGGCGAAGAGGTTCCAAAGAGGCTATCTTAGACCAAAGATGCATTCATAGATTGAGAACCAAAGATATCATGGCCTGGTCTGGCACCGTGGTGTAACAGAACCGAGATGGTGATGACTTGGGAAGTGGACAGATATGAAAGATATCCTCACTTATTTCAAGCATATATTCACCAAGAGGTATGTTAGTATTGTTATTTTACGCAGCGGGCCTTATAGTATATGTATTAATGAAGACGATTTTAATCTTTCAAGCGTGAGTACTATACTATTGTGTGAAGTACTCTATTGACTTTCTGATTTCAAAGTTTTTGGGATAGTCCATATTGCAGGGAAACTCTGCCGAAATTTTTCTAGAAACAAGTTGAGTAAGTTGGGAAGTCCTATAGATAGAAGTTTACATTCGAGGACAAATGTTCTTAAGGGGGGGGGAGAATGTTACACCCCGTAAAATTTTCGACACATAGATGGCCTATTCGCATGTTGGCTAAGAGTTTTTGAGTACTACACATGTTGTGAAAAAGGTTCTGGGAAAGACCTGAGCAAGAAATCCGCGAATCACCGCAAGGAGCCGGGGCAGGAGACCCTCCGCGATGGAAACGTGTCACGCAGGGAGGGCCCGCTGTCCCCGTGACACGTTGGCCTTGTCCAGGCTCAAGTAGAAGCAAAACGAGAGATATCATTTGCACTCGCATAGCCTGCATTGTTTAGCATGTTTTATAATAATATGACATATATTCGAATAAAAGCTAGTAAAGTAAATTAGACGTATTTATAATATCCTGCATAGCGTATAGTCGATAGTATCTCGCTACAAAAGATAGCCATACAATCGATAATATCTCTGGCCATGATAGCCATACAAATGATAAGATCCTAGATTCAAAACATAAAGCAAAATAAATCGTATAAATACGAAAGAGTTCGTAATGAGAAATCGAATACGTATAGTATTTTCGCTTAAATATGCTTGCTATATGTGATTATTGATTGTTGAGACTTGATTGTGTCGTGGGAGGGCACTCGAGCATCCCCGCCGCCCCGGGCTGGTAATCGTGTCGTCCCACCGAGCGGTGTGGGTATACGTCACCCAAGGAGTGGCATGCCGTCCGCAAAGAGGACGAAGATGGGACAAGCTTTCCCCATATCAGCCGACGCATAGCAAAGACGCTACTCCCGTTGCGCTTGCGCCTGTGGAACCAATTTGGGGATGGCGCTACAAGCATCGATAGCAGAGTCCTCCCACTGCATACGCTTATTTATATCAGAGGCCATAGGCCCAAGCCGGAGACCTGTGGGGCCTATGAGGTGCCTGTAGTTAGTGTATGCCAGAGTGGAGTGACTTATTTTTTGGATGGTTTTGACCAGGGTAAGGGTATATAGATTGTTTGATTGGCTGGCACCATCCTACATGGGCCGGGTATTGGTTCTCGCTTGTTATATATGTACTTATATGTTGAGACATGAGCTAATGTATTCATCAGGTCGCCACGTCGATAGGTACGCTCCCCCTCTCCCGCCTATATATCAATCAGCCTTATACCGCCACAGATTCAGATATTTCCTGCCATTCGTAGCTGCTAGCTATATTGTTTATATTCGTATGTGTTCGCTGCTTTGCATACTTGTACTGGTACCGACGCCATTAAGGCCAGACATTTGCCCGCAGTAATTATGACTCCAGGAGGCGATCCGTGATTCCAAATACCATGGAGCCATCAACTCCTGTCATCCGAGCTTGATATTCGTAGGTGTAGTTCATTTTCTTTTTGTTGTACAAAGATGGTAGGTTGGGGCCCCGTCCATCTTATCGCATTTGCGTAGGCTTGCGACGTATACATATATCTCCCTATGGTTAGTCTTGCCGATCGTGTGGGGCCGTGCGTTTGTTTAGTTTTTTAGTATTGTTGATTGTGTTGGATGTGTGGGGCCATATATTCTGATAGGTAGTGGTGACCTTGTCGGTCACGATATACAACATTTTATGCAGTTACGTGTAACTATGACGAAGATGGGTGGCCTTGTCGGCCCGCAGAGGTTCCCTTTATGAGTATGTCTCTCGGTTAGCCGATGTTGTAGGACAGTAGCTATAGGCCCAGCTTTGGTCGAGGCCGCATTTACAGTAGCGTTATATAGCCCGTCTGTTTCCGTAAATCTGAGATAGAGCCAGCCACGCACCAAATGTGCTAGTGCTCACTAGTTAGCACCAAGTCCTACTAGTATACCAAAGCGGCCATACCTCCCGAGGCGGGGCGTGATTGCATTAGCCTGCAGGAGCCATCCAAACTGGATAGACCAAGGTAGTGCTTAAGGGACTTGAACCTTAGTATCACAAAGATCACCTTCATGCTAGAGTTATAGTAAGCCGCCCGTGGAAGAAATGGATCGCTAAGGAGCATGTCCGGGATTAGTACCAACCCTAAATTGTTCTAAGCGAAGGAACTAAATAGTTGGTCTCCGCAACCTTATTGTCCTCTTATGAGCTACCACTATCCCAAAGATGACTCGACTAATCGCCAGGTCACCCTAATCTCTCTATTATAATGCCTAAGTCGATGGAGGTTGTAATCACTAGATGGACCCTTTTTTCCGCTTGTAGGAAAATGGGTGTGCCCGTGCGCTATATAGACTATTCTAGGGGCGAGTAGTGGCTATGCTAGGGTCAAGGGGCTAGATATGCCTTTGAGTGATTTGCTTTGTAGATTGTAGCGTAGTATCCTATTTGGGGTAGATCGTATTTCGTATCGCACTCGACATGATTAGCTAAGAGGCTTTGTAGTTGTATGAACTCGGCGATGTGGGCTATAAATTTGCCATTTTGAGCAACATATTGCTTATAGATCTATGATGCTTCGTGGTTAAGTCATTTAAGCTACTAACTCATACGAAGCTATATATTGTCTCGTATGACTAAAGTAGAGCCTATGTGGACATATTGAAGTTTATTCACTTATGAAATTCTTCTATGCCGGGTGGCATTATAGACCTTCATAGAGCCTGTGTTTCTGGTGTAGTCAGGGGCAAAAAGGCCCGAACTCACTACAAGAGCCGAAGGATCTCGGTATAGTCTCAAAAGACCAGTATGCTTAGTTGCTACTTGCGTGACCTCGTGGGTACCAATACGGGTATATAGACCGATTGGGCGCGTACTGTGGCTTACGGGGGCCAGTGAGGTTATCTATGAGATGATTGTACCTTCTAGGATTATGGGAGCTAAAGTTAGGTCCTTGTTTGTATACTTGCTTTCTACATATAGCTTATGAATGTATAGTCATGCAGCTCATCTCTTATTCGTAGTGGTTTATCAAATGCGTGCTATGGATAAGAAAGCTTGCGGTGTTACCCACCGATTACTTTCGCTCTTATCGCCTACTCAACTTTTATTACCGCCTTACATATCTGGTACATATCCCACGCCACGCATGGATGCCGCATACTTGCTCGCAAAGCTTAGACAAACAGCTTTGGAATCTCCTAGCAGCTATTCGGTGAGTCGCAGATTGGCTAGCTCCTTTAATTTAGAGTTGCCGTGTTGCAAAGGTTACTCGCTCTTTTATAGTATAGTGTCTGGGTAGGGTCAGTCCTATCCCCGACTCAATATTTTTCACTTCTTAGAGGCTGTGTAATTGGCGCCTTCGCTAGTTAGATGTATGCTGTCCGTGTGGGGCCTTACGTATGTTATATTTTGCATGTTGGCCATGTGGGGCCTAATTTAGCTAGTTAGTTAGCAAAATTTGCTGGCTATAAAATGAATATGACCGCTCGTTTTCATTTTGTTATAACTAGAAAAGATGAGGGTCTTGTCAGCTTGCATAGTGATCCTTTATTATTATGTTGGCTAGGTTAGCTATTTTCTTTGTAGTGCTGCGTGGCCTTGTTGGCCCGAGGCTATGCTTTACAACCGAGATTAAGCAGTTTGTTTTCTTTGTTTTGTGTTGTCGTGGGCAGCACCGGAAAAGATATTTCCAGCCAAGTCACCAGCCTTAGTAATGGCATGGTGCCGCTCACACTCCCATGGGGCGTGACAACCTCTTCCTAATGACTCATTGTCACAGCCTAACTAGTCACTTAATGACTCGCCTTGAACCTCTAAATATTAAGGTTTCCAAGAATCCCAACCAATAGAGACCTAACGAGTTGTTAGAGAAACCACGACTGCCTCTCCACTCATTGGGTCTCCCGAATTTAACCACTCTCTCCCTGACTACACACTTAATAGTCGTACAACAACTCATGTGAGTCGCATCATTTGCTTTCTCCTCCGTCATCACCGGCTAATAACATTTTATAGACTCGGGAACCACTTAATGGGTCACTTAACAACCTGTTAGTCACAATTCACGAGTCACCCGATGACTCATTCTATGACTGCAGATTTTCCTACTTTCTCCATTTCAGCTCCCAAATAATCTAAGGGACTTTTGAGGTGTTACAATGACCAAGCAAGAAACAAACAATCCTAAAACTTTCTTGGCATGAGCTTGGTCTCACGTAGGTTATGGATTACCTTTTTGTGTTAGACATATAATTAGTGAATCACATACGTGTGTACTATTAATGTACAATTGATTACAGTAGAGTGGATCATAAAATATGACAACGTGATAAAGATTGGAGTGACGTAATTCATAAAATTAGAGATTAATCATAGGTATGAGAACATGGAAAAAGTGAAACCTAGCCGATAACCAATGTTGGGGTGTATTCTTGATATGATATCTTTGATGAAATATGCTTGAGGTGATGTTTTGATAGCAAAGTTTTGACGATAATGGATGATAATTGCTCGTGATTGTAAAATTATGGTATGCACTGAGGGTATAATCTTGGGTGAATAATTGTAATAGAGCGGATAAAGGGGTGAGGGGAGGAGATCATACCTAGGGTGGATATAGGAGTTTAATATTGTACTTAATCATTATGAAACTAAAACATAAGATTGGTAGTATAACCTAACTAGCTTAAAAAGTATTTGAGGTAAGGAATGGGTCAGAGACACATAATGGTAGGGTGGAGTAATTAAACTGGGACAATGTCGAAATGATTATTGTCTATTAGAAAACTTCCTGAGAATGAATAGGTTAAAGGACAATTATGGGTCCGAGCGAGTGGTGTTAAAATAGGGACCGATATGAACCATATTTGGTCTAAATTTAAAGAACTATATATTTGAGACCCTTAGATGAGAGGGTATGGGTGAACCGACGAATTATGAAAGCTTAACTTGTGTGCTTTATTAATTTGATAGATGATGTGGACTTGGCTAATTGATGTATCACTAAAAAGAGGGCGTATTATAGTTACGAGAGTTATTCCATATATAATTATGTATATTGATATAGGTGGGAAATATGGCTAATTGGTCTTATGAAAATGATTGTGCGGAAGCAATCAATTGTTTATGTTGTTTGAATTCACTCTAAATTAATTTAATTATGAATGTTACCGAAACTCGCTAGTGAAGTCATGGAAATCGAAATGTACCGATAATCCATCCTATGTGATGACCTATCGAGATCATGGAGGATATATATTGAGAATGAATTATATAATACATCCTGCTCAAATATGAGAGGCTCATGTTCGAGGCGAGTATCCGTGATGAGCAAAAGTGCATTTACCTGAGGTACATATTGATAATGATAGATGAGTGGCTCGCGTCACCATCTCGAGCGTGGACCCTGTGGAACAAGACACGGATCTAGAACCACTACCACGGGCTCAAAGATATCCCATGGCACATGCATAGCATAAGACTATGAGCATAAACTAAAGCATAAATGAACATAAGCATAAAATAAGTGGAAGTGTGGAAAACATGCTAAGAAACATAAATAGAGACCATAAGTTTATAACATCAATCATCAAAGATAACTGCCTCTAAAAGCTTTCTGTAATCATATAGATGAGATATGGGAACAAGAGCATCCAAATTATCTTCGACTAAGTATGACATCGCATACATGGACATAAAACAGGCTTTCATAATGTCCAATGATGATAATTCTACCAAAAGGGACTCGAGATGGATCAAGGTAAGAGCGAGACTAATGTCGTACCCGAGACTCGGGGTCACTAAACCTATATCATGAAAGGATATAACATAGGAATAAAGGCCTGCAAGATTTGACTGTGTACTTGGAGGGAAGTAAAACACACTATTAAATCAAGAAAGAAAGACTAGCGAAAGTATAAGTTCTATAAATCAAGAAGTTCAAATCATAAACCGAACATGAAGGCTCAAGGTTTTCAAAAACTATAATATAAAGTTTGTCATTAGATGAATTCATAAGTAAAACCCCATAAAGCATATTTGGAAATAGATCAATGCGAATACAATAAAATCTTGAATCTTGAACATGAATATATACATATATATTAATAGGGTTAGTATGTGGCAAGATTTGATTCATTTAAATTTTCAACCCGCCTTGCCCCGGGCCCTATTTAGCACTTTTCAAAATTTCTCTACCAGCTCGCCTCGCTCCGCTAAGTCATGCTCCTGCCAGTTATCTTTTTTTCATTTAAAGCAATATGAATTTGTTTAAACTTATAAATGAAAGTTAATTGGATAACATTTTATTACAACGTCTCGAAGAGCATGAGATCCTGACTCCGTGTCATGAAACGATACAACATAGAAATATGCAACAAGACAAGAATGTACCGAGTATGCAGTGGTAAGTAAAAACAGACGTTAGCACAAGAACTATAATTAAATATAAGAGAAGGACCTCATGCTTGTATCATAAATTTATAAGAAAACATATGCTCAAGACTTTCAAATTCTTCATTATCATAACTCATATATAAAACTTATCAAAACATAACTGGAGCCAATAACATAAAATAACAATGCATAAAACATGCTAACAATGGGGAGGACCATCAGCAACGACACCATCATGCAGAGCTCTTCATATGCCCCAATATCTCGCCAAGGGGCAGAGAGCCGACTCCCGGCTGCCGTGCGAGGTCGTGCATTAGGCGTGATATCACATTTGAGGGGATCATTATCAATACATCATATAATTTAGAAACCCACGATAGCATGTGGTTATGAGACACCGACGTAGTCCTTTGAACGCCTCGGCTACTCAAGCACATGGCTCCCAAAACATGTATATAGGCTCATACAAAAATCAATAACATTATGCATTAAGATTCATTATTAATGATAATATTTATCATCATGGATCCCTTTAAAACATGCTTAATAAGAATCATGGGCCTTTTCATCTACTAACATCATAAATCGATAAATCATGTAATTCGCTTCATAAATCATAAATCATTCTTTAACATGTTGGCATTGCCTAACAATACTCTACCATATTTAATTCTTTCAAAATATGTTCACAAACATGGGTAACTTAAACTGCTGCCATTATCAATAAATTCAAAATATTGTGTTCATAATAAATTATAACTTTAATAAACCTTCATCAAAATGGGCATTTAGATTTAAAATGCTTGAAACATGATTTAGAGAAAATAATATAAAACATGTCCATTATTCATAATTCAATAATGAAACCTAATTAAATCATACCTACTAAAGAGAAAAACATTTTCATTCATTTGGGTAAAATCCCATAGAACTTGGAATAGAGTGATTCTATACCTAAATCGAAATTTGGGCATGGGTCGTAAAGAATTTCACCCATCTAAAACCCTACATACATGGGAATGGATTGATTTGGTTCCTTGAACACCCACAAGAAATTGATGGAAACTTGGGAAGAAGACCTTGAATCTCCCAAAATCTCTCTTAAACTTTTACATGAGAATAGGCATGCATAAAGGACTTAACTCATTTATCACACCTCGTGTAAATATCCAAAACGACGTAGTTTGTGGTATTAAAATGTGGAAAATTTGAAAATGCCCTTAAAATTATTTTCCCGAAAGTCAGTTTCGGATAGACCAACGACCGACCCAATGGGTCATTGCACCTACCACGACTCATGCATTTCGAGTCGTTGGCTCCATCGCATCATGACATCCTCATTCTTCCTACGACTCATCAGACGAAGTTGTTGCTTCAATCAACGGCCGTTGGATCAATCGTTGTCAACCCCTACCAACCGACTTTCCTTTCCACAGCTCACCATGACCTCGTGGTGGCATCAAATGAGTCATGGTTTCCATCCGTTAAATCGACTAAAATCCTAACCCTCGAACAACGACTAGGAACAATCTGACCGTTGCTCACAATGAATCGTGGAACGCCCGTTGTTTCCTCACTTAAGTTCAGCTTCCTTCCAACGACCGGTAACAACGACCGTTGTTCATGAAAACAAGTCATTACACCATCCGTTGTCTCCACTCTTCCCTAAAATTCCCAAACCACGATAGCCATTTACAACTGCGGTATCAAACTACGAGTCATTAGGTTGCCCGGTCCCGTGATGTTTTTGCGAATTTTCCCACTTTCAAATTCAACTCCCTGCCTATTCTTAGGCCTCTCCACACGCCATAACATCTCCCCGAAACATTCGCCCTGAATGTAGGAAACAAGAAGCAAACAGAAACATACTATTTATCATAGCCATCGATCATTTTAAATGAAATTTTCACGAAATGACTACCTCCTAATAAAACCACATACCTCGAAATGATCTTATACTTCACATACACATTCATGAACATAAAGAAACTTGCACATGATCTAACATAAAACTAGATAGAGTCTTAGGGCAAAACTGGTACCTCAAGCTTCCGGAATCGAGCCGATAGAGAAAAATGTGGATATCTAGCCATCATATCCGCTTCTGGCTCTAAAGAGCTCCTCAACATGCCGATTTCTCCATAATACTTTAACCGAATCTACTTATTTGTTCCTTAGCTTACGGACTTTGACGATCTGAGATTCTCACCGAATTTCTTCCTTAGTTGAGGCTATCCTTACACCAACGTTGTCTACCGAAACTACTAAAGCTGGATCATCCAAGCACTTTTTCAAGAGCGATACATGAAACACAGGATAAACCGAAGCACCTCAAGGCAAGTCCAACTCATACGCCACCTTACCCATTCTCCTCATAACCCCGGTAAGGACCAACATAGCGGACCGAGTTTCCTTTCTTCTCGAACCGCATGACTCTTTCATGGGAGATACCTTTAGAAATACCCAATCGCCTATATCAAACTCCGCATCCCTTCTCGTCACATCAACATACTATTTCTAATGACTATGAGCAAGCTTTTATATCGGTCCCTTATCAATTGAACCTTCAACATAGCCTTGTTGGAACGAATCCGGGTCCTATCATAACGCCTTGCCAACCTCAAACCATCCGATGGGAGATCTACACCTTCTCCCCATAAAGAGCCTCGAATGGTTCCATTTGAATGTTGGAGTAGTAGCTGTTATTATAGTGAACTCAATAAGGGAAAATGATCATCCCAATTACTTTAAAATCCATAACACATGCCTCAACTTATCCTTGAAGGTCTGAATGGTCTGCTCTCGCCCGGCCGTCATTTGCGGATGGAAGGTCAGGACAGCTTAACTTGCGTCCGAAGTTCTTTTTGAAAAGAACGCTGGTACCGAGAGAGGTAAACCGAGTACCCCTAGCCCGAAATAATAGACAAGGGCACTCCATGAAGTCGAACCAACTCCCAAAAATACAACTTGGCATAATCATCCGCCGAATCCTTGGTCTTGATCGGTAGGAAGTGTGCCGCCTTAGCTAACCCGTCTACCACTACCCAAATAGAGTCATAGTGTCTAGCGAGTACGAGGTAGGCCTGCAATAAATCCATATTTACTTCTCCCACTTCCAAGTGGGAATGCTATCTCAAGTACACCGCCTTTGATGCTCGACTTTCACTTGCTGACAATTTGGATATTTAGCTACGAACTCCACAATATCCTTCTTCATACCATCACCAATAGCTGCAAGTCCACATGTTACTCCGTGATCCCGGTGGATAGAATATCTAGTACCATGTGCTTCATGCAATATCCAAACTCTCAAATTATCAATGTCCGAAACACATAGTTGACCTCGGTATCGTAGCATTCCATCTCCCCTGGAAGAAAACCTCCACCTTTTGACTCCAAGACCGTCTTCAAACTCTTCTCAAAGTTGGATCCTCATCTTGCTTAGATTTGACATCGGCCACTAAGGACGCATTCCGACTCCATTCTCGCAAAATAGCAGCCGCCATTAGTCGAGTTGATAAATCTAACTCCCAATCTTGCAAGTCGATGGACATCTCACCAACTCCTTTCTTCCCTTTTGTCCACGTGAGACACACTCTCCATAGAGAGCCCGCTAAACGCATCCACAACCACATACTAGCCTTCTGGATGGGTAGACACACTCATGTCGTAGTCCTTTAGTAACTCCAACCACCTCCTTTGCGAAGATTTAGATCCTTCGTGTGAACACATATTGCAAGATCTTGTGATTTGTAAATACATCCACGTGGACCCCATACAAGTAATCTCTTCAATGCAAACACCACCGCAACTAACTCAAGATCATGGGTCGAGTAATTCTTTTCATGAACTTTCAGCTATCGATATATGTTATTACCTTCCAAGCTGCACAACACACATCCAAGTCCGACTCTCGAAGCATCGAAATACACTACAAAGCCATTCGCTGCTCCTGCAAAGTCAACATCGGTGTCAAGGAGTCAAGTCTTCAACTCTCAGGGTGCCTTTCCTCACAAGCATTCACCATTGGAACTTCACCTTTTCCCGAGTCAACCCGTCGGCGGGGCTTCAATTGATGAAAATCCTCAACAAATCTTCTAGAGAGCCGCCTAGACCTAAGAAACTCCGAATTTCGCCAGATTCACTGGCCCGGGCCAATTCTTCACCGCCTCAATCTTTAGAATCCCTTATGCCTTCGCCAGATACCACATGACCCGTAAATGCCACCGAGCTTAGCCAAGAATTCAAACTTAAACTTTGCATATAGCCGACGATCCTGAGGGTCTCGCAATACTATTCTCAAACGAAAGTGGCATTCTCCTCCTCACTTCGAGAGAGTAAATGACGAAGATGTCGCCAATGAGCACAATCATGAACATGTCCATATATGCCTTGAACACCCTGTTCATTAAATCCATGAAAGCTGCAGGGGCATTTGTTAGTCCGAAAGACATAACAACAAATTCGTAGTGACCATACCGAGTCCTGAAAGCGGTCTTTGGGATGTCACTCTCCGAACCCGAGCCGCGATATCCGTACTCGAGATCAATCTTGGAGAAGCACTTGGCACCTTAAAGTTGGTCAAACAAATCATCGATCCTAGGTAAGGGGTACCTATTCTTGACGGTAACCTTGTTCAACTGTCGATAGTTAATACACATGTGAAGGGACCCATCCTTCTTTCGAACAAATAGAATCAAAATTCTACGAGCCTTATCCAATGCATCCTTTTTAATTCAATCCTTCAATTCCTTTAGTTCGCCCAGCCATCCTATATTTTGATAGGCCGTACATCGGGTAATAGATCAATACCTAAATCAATTTCCCTTCTGAGGAACACCCACAAATCATCAGAAGCACCTCTGGATATTCGCATACCACCGTAACTGACTGAATAGTTGGGGTATTGGACTCCACATCCTTAACCCTAACTAGGTGGTACATGCAACCTTTAGAAATTATCTTCCTGGCCTTAAGGTAGGAAATAAACCGACCGTTGGTACCGCCAACAACCCTTCCACTCCAACACTAACTCACCCAAAAACTGAAATTCCATCGTACGGGTTCTACACTAATTGAAGCATAATCATGCAAACAACCAATCCATGCTAAGAATAATGTCAAAGTCAGTCATGGCTAACTCTACAAGGTCTCTGAGGTAGCCTTATGCAACACAAGGACGGCATTCTCTCTGTATACTCATCTAGCTATGACGAATCACAATGTGGGTCGAAATCGAAAATGGTTCTCGGGAGCTAAAGATCTCGACTAACTCGTGCTACTAGCAATGTAAGGAGTCATGAAAGTCAAAGACTTCCTTGATCTACCAAAGAATAAACATCAATATGAAAGACACACAACATACCAAAGATCACGCTCCTGCAAAAATCGCCCGCTCCCCGGAGCTTATGCGCATGTAATCAATTTTGGCGCCGTCCGCACTTCCACTAGCTGATGCTCCCCGGCAGAGCGGAACGGCCGGAGCCGCCGCTTCCCGGTGGCCTCCCGCATGACCCTATCATCACCCGTTCAGAATATGGGCACGCGATGCATGTCCTGCATCTACAACACCCATAGCAAACATCCTAACCGAGCAAGCACTCGACATGACTCTTTGACGCACTTCCCGCGAATGAGAGAGGTATACTCTAACCGGTGGCCCTCTCGATCCCTAACCATGAAGCCCTCGCTTCCGATCACCCCGGGCTTAGATGGAATAATTAGCCGATGATCGTGTCGGGCTAGTGACCTCTCAAGCAAAACCGGTGGACGCAGCCACCGTCTGATTCCTCCGATGTGAAAAACCCATAAATACCGCCCGTCCGAGCCCTCTTTGCCTCCCCTCTCCTCGCATGAGCCACCTCCATTGGGCCGGGTGTACAACACTAAGGAGGAGTTCATCCCGGTGGAGCATAGCTCTGCAATCTTTGTCTAAATAATCAGCCACACCATGAATGAATCCCAGCCACTCGCGCCGATCCATCACTAACTACTGGGTGTACTTTCACAAATGAGTGAACTCAAGAGAATACTCCATTGCTATCTTTCCCTTCTTGAGGTTCACAAACTCAGCTTCTTTTAACTCCCTCATCTCTCGAGGGAAGAACTTGTTGAGAAAGGCCGTATGGAACTCATCCCTCACCGATGTGGCCCGCTCCCGCCGGTCCCCGCCGTCCTATCAAGCAGTACCAAATATGAGCGACCTCTTTAGCCGATAAGAGGCCAAGTCCATACATTCCCTATTTGTCACCCCCCATAACTCCGAGTGACCTTCAAGACCCCTTCAATGAACTCGTGTGATCCTCGTCCACCTTTGATCCCATTAACTCAGAGGGTCTATCCAAGAAGTCTCTAATCCTAGCCCACCGCATTGCCATTGTGGAACCTATGCAACAGCCTCGCGGTTGACCCGAGCGATCAAGGCCTGCACTAACATTTGAATAGCCGCCCGAAACTCGGCATGGGCAAACCGCTCGTGCTCCGCTCCCGAACAGTGGGGCTTGCCGATGCCCATGGTCATTTCCATATCCATGGCCTTCATCATTTCCATTCCTCCCTCCATTTATTCTTCTAGGAGCCATAATTTTGATATCGCGAATCGCACGAATTAGAAGGATGGAGAGACTTTTCATCACATAACATAGAACATGAAAGAAGGGAACATTTCAAACGTCTAAGAGCTTGTTTGTTATAAGTGTTCCGCGTCTACACCCATGAATAAGACTCTACTTAATGCGACTCTCGCACACCCTAGGAAACTTCAAACCTATGGCTCGATACCAAGTTTGTCACGACCCGAACATATACCCTATCGTAGACACGGGACGACGGACCCCGAGAGACCCCGGTCAACCCATGGCACATGCATACAACTAATCTCATTCAAATAAGGGGAATGATGATCATAAAAATATAATGAAACGTAATTACATGCATAACATCAGAAATACCGGATATATACATGGCTAAGACCACATACTTTTCTCGAAAGCCTCTAATACATAAGATGGGTTGATGGGACAATACTCCAACTAACCCGACAATACCGAAACATAAATAACATAAAGCCTGGTCAAACGAATTCTAATACGAGGACTCACCCATAAGCTTAAAGCGTAAGTTGGGATGGACTAAGGGCGAGGATGAGTCACATCCGAACCCCGTATCATGAAATGATATATCATAGAAAGTATGCGATCAAGACGTGGAATGCACAAGTATGCGGTAAGTAAAAAGGATGTTAAAAGTATAATAAACTCATAAATAAATCATATGAGAAGGACCTCATGCTTGTATCATAAATTTCATAAGAAAACATAAGGCTTAAGACTTTCAAATCATTCATAAATCATTCATTATCATAATCAGAATTAAACTTTATTAAACATAAATTGAGCCAAATAAAATAAACATAACAATGCATAAAACATGTGAACAAAGGAGGAATCACATAATCACATCATCAGCGGTGTAGCCTTAATGATACCCCCACTATTCGCCAGTGGGGCGTACTCCAACCCTAGCTTGCTAAAGCAGGGTCAGTATTGTGTGTGTGATATCACATTTGAGGGACTATTGACAATACATCATATCATTTAGAAACTCATGGTGGCACGTGATTATGAGACACAACGTAGTCCTTGAACGCCGGCCGCTTCGGGGTGCTAGACTAGGCTCATACATAAATAAATAACATCATGCATTAAGATTCATTGTCTAGAATATAAAATATATCATCATGGATCTCCTTTAAAACATGCTTAGCCAAGAATCATAGGCCCTTTTCATCGGCCAACATCATAAATCGATAAATCATGTAATTCGCTTCATAAATCATAAATTTTTCTTCAACATGTGGGCATTGCCCAATACTTCATCGTATTCAATTCTTTCGAAATATGCTCATAAACATAGATAACTTGAATTCATGCTTTTCCGTCATCAATAAATTCAAAATATTGCATATTCATCGTAAATCATAACTTTCATGATACTTCATCAAATGAGAATTTTAGATTTAAAAACCTTGAAACATGATTTAGAAAATAATATAAACCTGCCCATCATTTTATAATTCAATAATTAAACTCAATTAAATCATACCCATAAAGAGAAATCACATTTTCATGCATTTGGGTAAAATCCCATAGAACTCAATAGGAGAGCCATGATTTAAATCGAAATTGGGTATGGGTGAGGAAGAATTTCACCTATTCTAAAAACCCTACATACCTAGAAATGGATTGATTTCAAAGTTCCTTGAATACCCTTAATTCCACAAAGAAATTAATGAAAACTTGGGGAAGAAGACCTTGAATCTCTCAAGAATCTCTAAGCTTTCGTGATGAGAATTGTAAATGCATAAAGGACTTAACTCATTTATCACACTTTAAAAGTATCAAAAACGACGTAGTTTTAGGGTATTAAAACATGGAAAAGTCAAAAATGCCCTTAAAATTATTTTCCTAAAAGCCGTTCCTGACGGACCAACGCACCGACCCAACCGGGCCGTCGTAACATACCACGACCTACGGTATCGGGGAAGTCATTGGGTCCACTACATTATGACATCCTCAGATTCTCCCCACGACTCATCAGGATGAGTGGTTGCTTCAATCAATGGGTCATTCGATCGACCATTGTCAACCCCTTGACAAAATCTAACTTTCCTTTCCACGAGCCTCACCACGACTCATGGTTGCATCTAATGAAGCCAGGTTTACATCCGTCGAATTCACTCAAATCCTCAACCTCGAACAACGACTCAGGGAACAATGGACCGCTGCCTCTCACAATGAATCGTGGAACGCCCCGTTATTTCCCCTAACCTAAGTCCACTCCTTCTAATGACCGGTAACAACGACTCGTTGTTCCCGACATTGAGTCGTTACACCTGCCTCGATGTCTCCACTACATTCCCGAACTTCCCAAACCATGAAAACTTACGATGACTCGTGGTACTTAACCACGAGTCGCTGGGTTGCCTCGTCCCAGGATGTTTTTGCCGCTTATGCACTTTTCAAATTCAGCTCCCGGTTCATTCTCTAGGCCTCCTAGGTATTACAAAGTCATAATAGTTTACCATTCAAAATATGTAAAAATATTTTTAATTTTTTTAATTTTTTTAATTTTTTTAATTTTTTTAATTTTTTTATTTTAAGACAAATAAATTAAACAACATTAATGAGCATAAATTTTTCTAATAAAAGAACCAAAAATATACTTTAATAAAAAAATTCATTTCTCTTAGGACTATGTCTAAAGATGATAGTCCTCCTATCTTTTAAAATATTGACATGATTTTGCGCAAAAAGGCCACGTCCTTTCTGCTATAAACCTAAAGGAAATTCTAATTTTTGTAACTTGAGTCTTAATTCTTCGCCCTATCCTAATCCATTAAAAAAATTTAAAATAATATTTTTCCCGACTCGCCCGCCCGCACATTTAAATTTTTCCTTCCCCGACCCACCCCGCACCATATATATATATATATATATATATATATATATATATATATATATAGATAGATAGATAGAGAGAGAGAGAGAGAGAGAGAGAGAGAGAGAGAGAAAAACTAAGGAAGAATGAGAGATTCTCGGACAACCGACATACCCCACATGAGTATACACAGCCCGACCTCGTAACACCCCGATCAGAGGGTGTTCATATCTTTAGGGTAGAACCTTGAAAAGGTGTTATATCACTCATGGGTGGCTCATTTGAGTATGGGAGACATTCTTGTGAAGTACCCCATCATGGTTACGTTTGTACATAATTCCTGGTGACCCGGATGCGCCGGAACCCCACCTATTTAGTGCTAAACATTACCTCCCAACACATATATAATGCTCATATCAGAATCATGAAACATGGGTTTGCATGGCTTGTTTAAAATCATGAAATCATAGTGATACTTTACATACGTGAACTAGCCATGAAAATAATGCCACAAAATTGACCATGATACATAAACTTGATTTTCATAAAATTCATATATACTTGAATAAAACATCATAACTCGAAATCATAAAATCATAAGCTTAAGATTTGTAAACATTCATGCATACTTTGATAATTTACCATAACTTGAAATCATAGACTCATAAACTTGAAAATCATAAGATCATGTATAATTGGATAAAATCATCATAAACTTGAAATCATGAATTCATAAGGAATTTGAGTGTCATGACCCAAGCCAGGACCCCTGACAGCCGACACTATGACCTAGAACCACGAATGACTCCAAGCTAACCTATGGCGTGACATATTACTAGCACAATATAACTTATAAGGAAAACTAAGTGGAATTAACCGAGACGAAAGATTTTCTTACGGATAACAAGATAACTGATAATGTAAATACCGAGTCACAAAGATGAACATGCTAATTGTATGTCCTGAAAACCTCTACTAACCGATGAGCCGTTGGGACAAGACCCCAACTAACTCCAAAATTTAAAACTAAAATGAGGTAAAAGAACCAAAATGAAGTAGATTAGTCCTTGAAAGATCAGGACTCACCTCTACTAGCTGATCAAGTCTGAAACATTTAACCGCCACCGAGTCTCGAAAGTCACTGATCATATCATGAAATGATATAACATAGAGCATGCGGCCGCACTTTGAATGTACTAAGTATGTAAAGGTAAGAAACATGCTAATAAAATGATAGTCCGAAACATAGACATAAACTAAGATAGAACATGAGAGTAAGGACAACATGCCAAACATCATACTCTTAAAGTAATCATAATTATGAGATATCTATCATAAGTTGAACATAATGACCTAAGGTTTAGAAATAAAAAAATCATGTAATGTACCATACTTTAAATCATAATGAAACTCTCTCATAAACCGGGATCACAGGTCAAATATATGCTATAAAATATAATATCATAATATATGAACATAAGTAACTAAATACATAAGGAAAAATGGAGACTCTTCATAACCGACACCATCACGACAGCTTACGTGATGCCTCACCATCACACTCAAGTGGGTAGAAACATCCAAACCTTGCTAAGGCTAAAGAAACCAAGAAACCCGATATTGATATCAAGATAAGCCCCTTTAGGCATGGGAAAACTGTCTTGAGAGGTCCTTAAATATATACCTACCGTAATGCCCTAAACTCAAAATCTAAATCCGGATCAAATCGAAAATCTAAAAAAGCCGCAGAATACACACGACGACCACCTAACGAGTCAAGAGGAGACCCAACGACTGTGAGGCCGGGCCGTGAGAAGGATTGGGCAGTGGAATGAGAAGCATTACCCAACGAAAGACTTCACGAGTCGTGGTCACCGACCACTCTACTCCATTAAGTCACTCAGTCGCCCGGGTCGAGATTTTATAAGTTGGTCGTTGTACTTGAGGGGTAGGACAACGAGTCCAGAGTCACCGTAACGACTGCTATGTCCCCCTCATTTCCAACCTAGTCAATTTTTGTGAAGTACCTAACAAGTGTTACCATGAGTCATTATCAAAGGCAACGACTCATTAAGGACTCATTACCTAGCCTAGTGTTGAATCTTCGTAAGTGAGACAATGTGGTCCACGACAGGTGACCATGAGTCGGTTAGTGACAGACTCGCAGTCCCCCGTGGTGACTTACCGATTGGGAAGTGTACCCGATGCGAGTGACCACGAGTCACGGCCGGGCCACCACGAACTATTAGGTCACCCGCAGTCACCCTATGCACTTTTAAGGGCTCTTTAGTACTCACTTCCTAAGCTTTAAACTACGTTATTTTGGACATAGTTTTAGACTTATTATGGGTTTGGAGGGTTCCTCCCCTCATTTCCACGAGATCTTTCTCTCTGAAAATTAAAGAGTTCCTCAAGAAAACTCTTAAGCAAGCGTAGAGTTGTCCTCCATTGTAGCTCAAGTCTTCTTTCTCCAAGAGAATTTTGGTCAGGTATGTGGGAATTCAACAAGGGAATATCCTTCTTGTGTCCCCCAAAGTCCTCCCATAATTTCCCTATCACTTAGCCTTGAGATTTTCGAATATGAAAAAGATTTTCAAGTTGGGGTTTTCATTAATTTTGATTGGGTTAATATCCATGTTTATTATTCATAAGGATCTCGCACGCTTCCGGCAAATTATTGTTGTTCTTGCCAAGGTTATTTAAGCCCTAAACTTTCGAGTAATGATTACTGCGTATTAAATTTCCGTCTATTATATAAAGTATGTTTTGGGGTAAATTTCCTAGTAATTCTTATTATATATATATTTACAGTAAACACTCCATTGATAAGATGATTTTATCTGATAGATGAGATTTCCTTAATTCTTAAGATTATGCCATATTATGGAATTCCCATGGTGTTGGAATAAGTTGAGTTCTCTATAAGCTTCTAGTAGTTTAATTCAATGAACATTAACCTCTTCAAAACTATACATAAAGTGTCAATTGGATTAGTTTGACTTCGCCCTTTTCGAGGTGTCATGGTGCCTCCCAAGGACAAAATCAGATTCGTAATCTGAAGTTATTGGTCCACTTAGAAGTCATGTAAATTTTAGCTTATGTAGCTCACTAGCCCGAGGACCCCGGCCATATTTCAATATTCATGTGACTACATGACGCTCAAGATAAGTAGCTCGACTAGTCTAGAACCTGGGCCGTATCCGTCCGATAAGGCTATCGTGGTACTTTTTAGTTATATTGTCCCTTTTCTAGTCTTGGACCCCGCTTTCGAGCTATCGCTATTAGTTCAAGATAGGTTTCCAAAGGGGAGTAGGAATTAGCACCCAATGGACAAAGGTTCCGGGGCCGCACTCGCTTCCTTAACTATGTTGTCAAGATAGGTTATGCGTATTACTTGGCTCACATTGGCCCGTACTTTATGATCAAACGCCTCATGCCTTTATACCCCGGCAAGGTATATTGGGTCCTACCAAAGGGGGTTAATACATCCACTACATTTAGCTCACGGTTATATGTCGGTTATAGATTCTCCCACTAGCCGGCCCACTCCAGCCTCGTAATGCGCTTTAGTTATTCCAATTTATTAGCTTAACTCGCCCCGCATGTTGTCTCGTACTCAAAACTTTCGTAGATGAAGTATGTCTCACCATCGACAGGTCATCTTGACCATCACAACTTACATTAGTGGTTCAATTGGGCCATCGTTGGTCATTGCATGTCATTTCGGGGCTCATACTTTGTGCTCAGCTATGCTTTCTCCCACTTACTCAAGACATTCAAAGTACTAATGTACTCTATGCTGTATCATTTCATGATACAACAAATGTGTTCCCAAATTGGAGAAAGATTAGCCGCCACATTTCCATCTCCTTCTCACGGGCAGCTGGAAGCAGGAGTCCTTATACCGGCAAGGTATATTGGGTCCTACCAAGTGGGGTTAATACATCCGACTCCACATCTAGCCCATGGTTATATGCCTAAGCATGGGGACTCTCCCACTAGCCGGCCCACTCAGCTTCGTGACAAGGCCAGAAGTTCCAATTCTATTAGCTTAACTCGCTCAAGATGCTGTCTCGTACTCAAAACTTTCGTATTTAGGCATGTCTTTGACCATCGACAGTGGTCATCTTGACCATCACAAACTTACATCAAACCAAAGCATCGGTTGGTCATTGCATGTCATTTCGCTCATACTTTGTGTTCCGCCATGCTTTCTCCCACTTACTCAGTTCATTCAAAGTACTAATGCATACTTCTATGTTGTATCATTTCACGATAAAACAACAGTTCCCAAATTCAAGAGCATTAGCCCACATTTCATCTCCTTCAAATGCGCTGAAGTGTGAGTCCTCATCATTGTGAGGGCCTTATTTTTATTTTCCTACATTCTCATATTATAGTTTTACTTTAGACTTATAGTTACCAAGGGCGTGTCCCAAGAACTCACGCTAAAAGGCTTTCGTGATTCATAGATGTTCAATTTTCATGATTTAAGTTTTATCTTAATTTTATAAAATGCCTTTATGTTATTATTTCAAATTTTGTTGTGCATAGTTGATCTGGGGCATATTTATATGCCCAAGTGATACTCAAATACATCGTGTTTGCCTTGTTTATCCAACAATGTTTGTACATTATCATTTAAATTGTAGTAAAGTGTGATTTATACTAACCAACATGATTAGCGTTGTTTTGGCAGAAAACATACTTTTTATGGAGCTAAATGACAGCATGTTGGGAGGAATCTAAATGGACTCCTGAGCAAGCAAGGAAGGCCAAGAGAAGCAAGAAGGAAGAGGCTCCGCGATGGAGCCGTGACACGCCGGCTGATCAGCGCGGATGCATTCTGTCCTAGAGATATAATTTCAAGAATTTCAGAGAGGGTCCGCGATCGTACGTGGCACGTTGGAATTAATTTCATGGATCTTGACATTCCTAAGCGCATTTGCACCGTGTGGGCACGCCGGCATGCTCCCCATTGCATGCCGTGCCACGTTGGGGACACCACTGACTCCGCTAAATTAGAGAGCCTCCGCGCTTGCACCGTGTCACTGGAGGCGCACTCGCGATGCACGCCTTGACACGTTGCTCGTTATTCCTAGAAAATTCTCACCGCATAAATAGAACACTTAGGTTCATTTTTAATTATTCTCGACTTGGTGAGCAAGAACGTGGTTACGTGCAATGGAGAGGACGAAAATTCTTAGGGTTTTCTCTATCCCTTTCTCTCCTTTCTTCAATTGTTTTGCATGATTTGCACTCATTTAACCATGTTTAATCCACAAACGAGTGGCTAAATTCACTTGCCGAGGTTAGGAACAATTGTATTGAAATGTAATTGTTGATCATCCGTTCCATCTTTCTTTCATGGTTGTTCTATTAATTCTTGTTCTTAATGCATTGATATCTGGCTAATGTTAATGTAGATCCAAAAAGTCCTAAGCCACTGAGAGAGCAATGTAAACCTGAAAGTTGTGAATTAATAGATATGATCTTTACTTAGTTTGGGAAAATTGAGAATTGATTTACCTTCGTGGATAGAAATATACTCGAAAGTCGTATTAGTCAAGTGTGGAATCGGTTTCGTATGGCCGGAACATGAATTCGCTTCATCGCGTAAAATGTAGGTGGAAGCAGATTCTGGAAAATAATAAAATACAGAGTTTGAACCATGCATGTTCTGGATATATCAGAGAAAGAGAGAAACCATGTTATATCGATAACTAATTTCTTGACTTGTATTTTCTAGCTCAAGATGCTCACATTCATAGATCGACTCACTTGTATATTTATTTTAGCTAAGTATAAAATTAGTTCACAAAAATTTAAAAACTTTTCTTCACACCGTTGTCTTCATTTTTAGAGCTGCGTAAATTGACACTTGAGTAGATTTTTGCCCCGTAGTCTAGATCCCCGTGATCGATACTTGGCTTACTTGAGCCACTTACTACTTGTTCGACCACGTGCACTGCGTGTAGTTATCCAGATCAAACAAGTGCTTTTTGCGCGTTGTCGGACCGGCAATTGGCGAATTGACACTTTTCTTAAAGTGTTAGTTTGCTATTTCTTTATTTAAGTGTTATAACTTGGTCTTAGCCTGTATTTTGCAGATAACGCATTCTATTGAACATCGGCAAGAGACAAAGAGCTGGTGGATCCATCCTGAGCCGGGAAGACAATTCCATCGCCAACTTATATAGTTTCTGTGAGAGAAAACTCAGCTGCTCGACAAACAATCCCGGAGCAACTACTGCATCCACTTTCCTTGTGCGGGCAAAGGTTAGTGCCCGAGGAAATGGCAACAGGCCGTTCGCGATGTGGCAATCCCACATGCTAGCAATGACACGTCTAATTCGCAAACCCGAGCCAGAAGGGAGGCTCCGAGCTTAAACAATAACATGGTGCACTGCTGCAAACAAGCGGCGCTTCACAGTCTCCTCACGAGGATCCACAACAACATCTTCAAACCTTTTTGGAGATAAGTGACACTTACATCTCTCGCCGGAGTGTCAATGATTATGTCAGTTTACATTGTTCTCATTTTCACTTTTGGGAGAAGCCAAAAAGGTGGTTGAAAGCCGAGCCACCGAACTCTATAACCACATTAGATGATCTAGCAAAGAAGTTCTGGATCCTGCTCTTTCCTTCCTAAGAAATGTACAATACTTAGAATTCAAATTCTAAGTTTCAAACAAAGAGAAGGAGAATCTGCGATTGCTTGGGAGAGATTCAATCGTCAAGGCGTGGATTGTCCTCATCACCACCAATCCAAAGATGCGGCCGGTGCACACTTTCTATCGAGGGTTTGAACCACACAAAATCTTGGCCGACTCTCGCAATCGGGGACAAGCATTAAAAGACTTATGATGAGCCGTATACTTTGTTAACCGTATTTATGTGGTAATCCTAGAGGGAATGCGGAATCTTCAAGGGGAGGAGCAAGGAAAGCAAATTCAGAGTCTTAGAAGTGGGATGGGCTTACATGCCTATCGCCGCACGATAGCCGCCTTGCGTAATCAACTCAACACCCACTTTGAAGAAATACGAGCTTGAATCACCCTTCTGTCCTGAATGCAAAGGTAGCAGATCTGTGTGAAGTGTGCGGAAGTAATGAACACTGAGTGTTGTGGAGCAAATCCTGACTCAATGAACTTTGTCGGCAATGCACAAAGGAATAATCAACAAGATGGTAACGCCTACAATTTAACTGGAGGAATCACCCGAATTTCTCTTTGGGGTAGCAACAACCATCAAAGGGCAAGAGTTCGAGTCGTGGGGTGCAAAGGAATCAAGGAGGGCACCAGAACTATCACTTCAAGACAAACAACAATGCCCCTCCTCCACCACCATCACCCAACGTTGAGGAGATGTTCAAGACGATGACAGCTAACCAAGCTCAATTGCAGGCTGACTATGTTAAATTGGCAAATGAGGTCAAGAATAATCAATAGCTACCAAGGTGCTGAGTATCGCTTGGGCGCTGTCGGGAGCCCAAACACTGTGCCTAGAGGAGGACTTCCTGTGACACGGACCCCAACCCCACAGTGAATGCAAAGGGACTACTGAAGGAGTGGTTTGGCAGCCTTAAGGAGGTGGAACCAAAGACCACTCAACACGGAGCAAAGCAGAACAAAGAGAGGAGCAAAGTGATGAGAGGGGGAAGAACAAGGATGCCGAACTGCAAAGACTCTCCATCCCCTCGTTCTCAACGACAGCGAAACACAAGGAGGAGGCGTGTTTAAAAAAGGTCATGGAGGTGCTTAAACAGGTACACATTAACTTACCTCTTGTTGATGTTTTTGGTGTGGAGGCCTAAGTACGCAAAGTACATAAAGGACATCGTGGCGAACAAAAGCAAAGGATTACCGAGTGATGCCACGGTGGCTCGACGGAGGAGTGCACTTCATACGTAATCCGATTGCCTACAAAGCTCAAAGACCCCGAGCTTTACAATTCAACTAACAATAGGGCAGCAGTATCCGAGCTCGCGGATTATGTGATTTGGGAGCGAGCATTAACTTGATGCCGAATTTCGTATTCAAAGGCTGGGGCTAGGGAGTCCTAGACCAACGACAAAGGATCTTTCAAACCAGCGGACGTTCCTTCGCAAGACTGCACGCAGATTGTGGAGGACGTGGCCGGTGCAAGTCGCGCCTCCCGATCTTCCCGTGAGATTTCATAGTGCCGGACTTTTGAGCAAGACGCCGAAGTCCCATTTATTTTGGGACGTCCTTTCTGGCTACCGGGAAAGCGCTGATAGACGTAGCTGCATGGCAGCTCTATGCGAGCACACAACAAGGTGGAGGTGTTTACGAGTACAAGGCCACTAAGCTCCCTACTGGTGTACGAGGAACTCTACTATCAACGTGTTTGAGCAAGCCGGCTGCTCAGGCGCTGAGCCTGCAGAGTTGGAGTGGACGACCCCGACAAGGGTAAGCTTGACAGGGTGAGGACGGGTTCGAGAGAAAATGTCTATCACCCTGGGGGCGGAATGAGCTTAATTGACGTCGAGCCGCAACTATAAACCAGAGCCGCACGGGAGGCAACCCGTGAATTCTTGTTCTTATGATTGTACGTAAAAAACAAAAAAAAAAAGAAAGAAAAAAAAAAGAAAAATATAAATTATGTAAATATAAAATAAAATAGTGTGTTGTGTTTTCTAACCTATGAATTCTAACCAATTTCTTGTTTTAAGATAATTTTCGTGCTGAACGGAGGGCGTAAAATGCAAAGAACCGCAAAGGAAAAATCGAGTAAGAAAAAATTAAGAGGTGGCAAAACAAAGGAGCCCACACAGTCTGTCACGGAGGAGGTGCCCGCTACCCTCCGTGACACGTTGAAGCATAATCAGGAATTTTTAAGAAATTCCGTATCGCCGGCGCGGAGTGGTTCCGTGTCACGGGCGTGCCCGCTACCTCCGTGACACGTTGAGGTGTAATCCGCGCCGGGTCACACCGGGTCACTGGATGACCCGCGCGAAAATCCCCTTTTTAACACTAAAATTACCTCATTTCTTCCCATTTCCCATCCCCCTCCGCGACAAACACCCAAAATTTCCCTCTTCCCCAACGTGGCACCTGACTTAGGCTTCAATTTTTCTTCATATCATCGAAGTGAAGGTATGTTTTCTAACTTTGTTCCAATTCTTATTGAAATTTCTCTCGATTTTGAGCATGAGAGAAAAGAAACCCTTGCCCTAAGTATAAATTTAGCTTAAATTCAATTAAGTTATGGTTGATTGATGTTCGTAGGATCGTTGTGATTATATGAACGCGATAATTACATGCTTGATCGAATTTTTGTTGTGAAATTGTAGCTAGGGTTAGATTGTGAATAGGAAGAAATTTAATTGAGGGTGAAATGTGAAAAAATTGGTGTTGTGCATGTTGGGTGAGGTGAATTGCATCAAGGCTTAACGTTATTATGCTAAAGAAGCGATGAATTTTCTAGGGAACAAAGTGTTGAAATTGCATGGAATTATCAAATCACATAGAAATTGGGGAATTGCTTAGGTTGAGTCGATAGAATTTTCTTTTCACTTTTTTTCGCTATGCTATGATGAAATGTGATAGATGATAATGTTGGGATTAGTCAGACGAAGTCCGAGTAGTACATAGAGGTTATACCGTCGAACTACGAATGCATTGGTATTTTCTGTTTTGTTGTTTTTGGTTTCTTTTTATGTAAATAATAGAATAAGTATGTTCTTGCCGTAATGCCGCAATTGTGGCCGAAGGCTAAGTGTGGGGGTGGCCTAGCCTAACCCAACCTACCGAAGCTAATTTTTAATTTGACTTATTATCGGGACTGCCTCGCTTTATTTGACAGAACAATGGAAAAGCAAAAAGACAGAAAGGAAAGGGCGTACCTACATCTGGGCGCCTGAAGAAAAGACTGTGATCGGGAACGGTGGCCCCAAAGAGGCACCGGCGCCGGTTCCATCCGCCTGCCGCTAATACCTGGAACCCGACGTGGTGACAGAGGAAGGGAAGCAATGGTACGCAAACCACAAGTGAGAACAAGTACTTTCCCCGAGGAGCATACGCTTAGGACCCATTGGCACAGAGTTCCCCCGCATTGTACACTCGGATTGACACCGCCGGGTTGCGCGCTTCATCTTTGAAGAGCCTGGGCTGAGTGCAATCGTACTTGATTCGGAGTTCTATGCAAATTGGAACCCGACGCCCGCACACCATCAAAATAAGGGGCCGCATTTCACCCTTGAGCCTCATCACCTAAATGCCATATTGGGGGCGCGTAACACCGATGCCCATGTACTCCGGCAGCTGAATATCACTCCACCATATGACATCGACGCACATTGTGTGGAGCCCGTTCGACGCACGTTGAGCAAACATACGGCAGTGGCTACCATCGACACGCCCAACTCACGTATGAACAAAGGGAAGCCAGATCCGCCGAAGATAGTATGTTCCCCGTTGATTCCGGGGTGCACATGAGGTATCTCAACCTCGGGATCGCGTATGCCCGGTGTATGCCTTGATGAAAGGGCCGGAGATAAATGTCTACATGTGATCATATCCGCCATGAACAGAGCCCACAGACCGCGGAACAGTACGGGTTTGGCGGTCTCGTCGACCACGTTCCCGAGGGCCTCGGATGTGGAGGAAGAGGCCTGACTATATCCCAGATGGAGAGGCGTGCCAAAGACGTCACAAAGACTAAGGCACCCGACACCACCACGCGCGTTTACACTAGCCGAGCGACATGCCGGATGATCAGCCATGGCCCGCATGTTCGGATGCAGATGTCTAAATAGCATAGGCGGGAGACCGGCAATCTGAGGATGAGCTGTGGCAAACTCGACCTAGATTACCCTTTTTGGCCAAAAACGCTGTAGCTCTATGTCGTGTGGGCCCAGCTTTGTAGAGCCCATGGATGACTTACGTCCCACCGATGCGAGAGACACGGTCGCGAGGATTCCGACGTTGAGTCGGAGGGGAGATGACGGGGGATATCTGTGACATGGGAGATGAGGCAAAGAAAGCACCCGATGAAGAAGTGGAATACTTTGATTGATCGTGGAGTTTCACCACCACTTTTGTGTTTTGTTGAATGTTAACACCGGGACAAAGGTTCTAGCTTTAAGTGCGGGGCGGGGAGTAGTTAGGTGGTGCCGGTTGCCTTGGATTGTCTGTATATGCATGTTCTGTTGTCGTGTTTGAAAATTATTGTGACCCTATTTTTGTGTGTATGTTTCAGATTGTAAATATCTTTTGTGAAGCGGTGTGCTGTTGAATGTTGTTAGCCGTTGTGTAAATAGTTTTTGTCGAAATTATCGATATTTTTAAAATTTTCGTTGATTATTTTTATCATTGGGTTTCTCGGAGTTTGTTTTCGGTTCTTTTTGCCGAGAAGAGTCCCATTGAACCGAAGTCGTAAATAGTGACCGTTCCCTATGATGGATGGATGACGACCGTCTTAGGAAATGCAACATAGGAGTAGCCTTTTATTCTTAATTTTGGTGTGTTTGGTTGTATCCCATGCATGTTGCTACTCTATGGCTACGAAATTCTTGTTGTGTGTTGTACATGATGTTTAAAATGCAAAGGTGATTCGTATGAAAGCATGCAAATTTTGTACATATGTTAGATACTTAGGCCATAGAATTTGATTTGGTGTGATTGAGGCTAATTTTGAATTCGTAATTAGCCGATTAAAGAGTCTCGTGAATACGTCTTGAGTTGAGCATGTGCGATGAGCGTATAGCGAGGTCTCGTTATTCCATGCTATTGTGAAGTTCTAAAACTTGCCCGGTGTGTATACGAAACGAAATGAAGGAAGTGTAGTGTAGGAAAGGATGTAGGCGTTTCTTTGTTCAAATTTCTTAACGTTTTTCTTTTTTATATACCCACCTTGAATGTCAAACTTAGTTATCATTGGAGCCTTTAGCTCATTTTTTTTCTTTTGTCAAAAAAGGTGTAAACCAAGCTTAACCTTTTCTTTTCATTGTCCGTAAACCTAATCCGAAGCCTAAGCGCTCAAGAAAATAATTTTCCTACGTGTTGTAAAGGAGTGAAATGGTGAAAAGAAAATAAAGAGAGGAAAAGCAAAGTGATGAAAAGAAAGAAAAGAGTCAAAGGTAATTTGCCGATGAAGAAAATAAAGTGCATAACTAATCTTTGATGTTTAGTCTGGGTGTGTGGGGTGCGTAAAGAAGTTGGAAAAAATTAATTAAGAAAGACTTCAAGGTTTGGAGGAGGAAGGAAGAACTTATGCCTTAATATGATGGGATGTATTGAACAAGCGCTTAAGGATGCTAGTTACTATTATTGGTTAGCCCAAGATATAATAGTTCCTAGCTACATTACAACCCGTTAAGTCCTACGTGATCTTAGTATATCACGCGTCCTTATAATATGGAGTAATACACTGTGAGGCAAGTTTATGGTGCATGACATAATGCATGTGAATTATTTTGGGAGAGTGAGCGAAATTGTGTGTGTATATACCTCGACATGAATTGTTTTAGAGTTCATGTGATTAAAATGGGAAACTCTTATGTTGTGAGGGCACATGTTTGACTAAAGAATAAATTGCCTGACATTCTGGTCGCCCAATGTGCATGAGTTTGCCGATATCGAGAGTCGATTTGTGATGTCTAGGAGGTCTTGATATGTTTAATGTCATTGTAATGATGATACTATGCATGTTTTCTTGATGATTTGTATGTGTAAATAATTCCAGAGAATCAGAATCTTGATTGTCGAGCCAAAGTAGCCATGATGGGATGTCAACTTGCATGAGGTGTAAGAGTATTGTTCGAGGACGAACAAGACGAAGTGCGGCTAGGTGATCCGGGGCATATTTATATGCCCAAGTGATACTCAAATACATCGTGTTTGCCTTGTTTATCCAACAATGTTTGTACATTCTCATGTAAATTGTAGGAAAGTGTGAATTTATACTAATCAACATGATTAGCGTTGTTTTGGCAGAAAAACATACTTTTTATGGAAGCTAAGATGCATGTTGGGAGGAATCGAAAATGGACTCTAGAGCGGGCAAGGAAGCGCCAAGAGAAGCAAGAAATAAAGAGGTTCATGCGATGGAGCCCGTGACACGCCGCATCGCGATTTATTCCGTCCGGGAGATATAATTTCAAGAATTTTAGAGGTCCGCGACGTCGGTGCAATTGGAATTAATTTCATGGATCTTGACATTCCAAAGGAAGGTGCAATAGCGCTTGCACCGTGGGCACGCCGGGCATGCTCCACTTCATGCCGTGCCACGTTGGGGACACCACCCGGACCCGCCAAATTCCGTAGAGCTCGCGCTGTGACCGCTTCTCACCTGAGGCAAAGGTTCGCGATGCACTCCGTGACACGTTGCTTGTTATTCTCGGAAAAAATTTCACTCAAAGATAAATAGAACACTTAGGTTCATTTTTAATTATCTCCGACTTGGTATGTGAACGTGGGTTAAGGTGCAGCTTGAGAGGACGAAAATTCTTAGGGTTTTCTCTATCCCTTTCTCCTTTCTTTTCAATTGTTTTATGATTTACACTCATTTAACGATGTTTAATCCACAAAATGACTCGGATAAATTCACTTTGCCGAGGTTAGGGAATAATCGTACTGAAATGCAATTGTTGATCATCTCGTTTTTTTCATCTTTTCTCTGCCAGTTGCCCCACACCCTGCTCCCACGCACATATTTGGCTAATGTTAATGTAAAATCCAAAAAGTCCGGAGTCACTCGAGAGATACCCAAACCGGAAAGTTGTGAATTAATAGGATATGATCTGTTCTTTGTTTGGGAAAATTGAGAATTGATTTACCTTCGTGATAGAAATATACCCGAAAGTCGTGATGTCAAGTGTAAATCTAAGCCGTATGCATGAACACATTAAATTCCTTCTTATCACGTAAATGTAGGTGGAAGGTCTATGATTCTTAAGTTAAATACGAGAGTTTTAATCTGAAGGCATAAGTTCCGACTAGCAACCGGAGAAAAGATAAACTATGTTGTATCGATAATTAATTTCTTTACATGTTCTTTCAGCACGCATGCTCACATTCATAGATCGACTCACTTGCATATTTATTTTAGCTTAGTATAAAATTAGTTCACAAAAATATAAAAACTTTTCTTCACACTGTTGTCTTCATTTTTAGAGTTGCAGTAAATTGACACTTGAGGTAATTTTGCCCCGTAGTCTAGTCCCTGTGGGATCAATACTTGGCTTACTTGAGCCACTTACTACTTGTTCGACCACGTGCACTTGCGTGTAGTCATCCAGACAGCCGAACACATGTTTACTCAGAATACCAGTGTATGATAGACTAGGGGTTGACTTGGGATCACTTGTGACTTCAAGTACTGTGTTACGTCCAGGGCGTAGGCTCGGGGCGTGACACCTACATTGGTGCGTAGTTTATGAGACAGGGGAACCTCGAATCCCAAGTCTATTTGATGCTAGACACTACTCCCAAATCATGCATAGTGCTTATATAATCATATTCTCTAAACATTTCTTGAATCTGAACATTGAGAGTCATATCACCCCCAAAATAGTGTTTTACCCTTTAACCATTCACCAAGAAGGTCTTTTCTGATTTCAAGAGTTTCAACTCAACTGCACCATGCAATGTTACTCTCATGATCTCAAAACGGTCTGACCATTTTGTTTCAACTTTCTCCCAAAAACTTCATCCTTGAGGTATACAGTAACACCATCTATCCAGGTTTAAACTCACGAGGCTGAATGTGCTTGTCATGCAATTTCTTAGTTTGCTCCTTGTACAACTTAGCGTTCTCATAAGTATTCAAATGAAACTCAACTCGCTCGTGAAGCTGTAACAATCGTTTCTCCCCAGTAGCCTTCATGTCCACATTTAACTTCTGAATAGCTCAGTTTTCCCGGTGTTCTAGTTCAACAGGCATATGGCATACCTTCTAAAAGAACAACCTATAAGGCGAAGTGTTTACATGAGTTTTATAAGCAGTTTTGTAAGCTCAAAATGCGTCATCTAGCTTGCTTGACCAGTCCTTCCTATGAATGCTCACTATCTTTTTGAGGATTCCTTTGATCTCTTGATTAGACATCTCCACCTGTCTGCTAGTATGCAGATGATAAGCTATGGCCACCCCGTGCTTCACATTAAACTTTTTCAGCAGATTATTAAAGAGTCAGTTACAAAAATGCATACCGTCATAACTAATAATGCTCAAGGAGTTGAAAGGGTTAAATATATTCTTTTTCAAAAATATGGTCACTACTTGGGCATCATTCATAGGCAATGACACCATCTCCACCCACTTCGATACATAATCAACTGCTACTAGGATATACCTGTTACCATTTGATTGATTGAATGGACCCATGAAGTCTATTCCCCAACAATCAAACACTTCGATTTCCATAATTCCCTTCTAAGGAATCTTATGTCTCCTTGAAATGTTACTTGTTCGCTGACAGCTATCACAAAAGCATATACATCTTTAAATAGGGTTGCCCAATAGAATCTAGATTGAAGGACCTTCACTGTCGTCCTATCTCCACTGTGTTGTCCCTCATAAGGGGAAGAGTTACAACTCTCCAAAATCTATTTTACCTCGCCATCACGAATACACCTTTTGACCAACTGATCTGGTCCCAACTTGTATAAGCAAGGATCATTCCAAATGTAAAATCTACTGTCATGATGAAGCCTCCTATTTCTGTCCTGTGTAGCAATTAGGGAGTACACTTCACTCACTAAAAAGTTAACCATGTTGGCATATGATGGAAAATATGGTTTATCAACAACAGATGACTATTTATCTGGAATTGTCTCCAAAATCTCCGCTTCACTATCAACATGCTTTTTGTCTTCCATCTTAGAAAGGTGATCAGCCACTTGGTACTCCATTCCTTTTCTGTCCCTTGATCTCAATATCAAATTCTTGCAGCAATAAAATCCACTGGATGAGCCTTGGCTTGGTGTCCTTCTTAGCAAACATATATTGGACTACTGTACGATCAGTATATACAATCACATTCGTGCCCACCAAGTAAGCTTGAAACTTTTCAAAGGCAAAAACTATCACCAATAACTCTTCGTAACAAAGTAATTTTTCTTTCCTGCATCCAGCATCTTTCATAGTAGATGGATGGGAATCTCATTCCTCTGTTCTGACCTAACATAGCCGCGATGAAAAAGTTTCTAGCATCACACATTACTATGAATGGTAATGACTAGTCAAGTGCAATTATTATAGGGGTTGTCACTAAGTTTTCCTTCAAGGCATTGAACTCCTTCACACAATCTGCATCAAACAAAATTAACATGCTTTTCTAGCAGCCTACATATAGGACTGGCTATCTTTGAAAAATCCTATATAAATCTCTTGTAAAACCAACATGTCCCAAAAAACTACACACTTCTTTTATAGACATCGGGGGTGGTAGTTTCTCTACTGCCTCTATCTCCACTTGATCGACCTCGATACTTGCTTTTAAAATATTGTGACCCAGAACTATACCTTCTCATACCATGAAATCACTTCTCCCAAATCAACACGAGATTGGTTTCCTCACATCGAGCCAATGTTGCATCAAGATGCATCAAACAGTCGTCAAAACCATCACCATACATTGAGAAATTATCCATAAACACTTTCACAAATTTTTCCACCATGTCTATGAAAATAGACATCATACATCTTTGGAATATTCTTGGAGCTTTACATAGGACAAACAACATCTTTCTGAATGCAAAGGTTCTAAATGAACATGTAAAGGTGGTCTTCTCTTAGTCCTCCTGTGCTATCATGATCTGATTGTACCCAGAATACACATCCAAAAGATAATAGTATCCATGCCATACTAACCAATCCAACATCTGATTTTATGAATGATAATGGAAAATGATCCTTCCAAAAGACTGTGTTCAGCTTGCGGTAGTCGATGTAAATCTGCCACCTTGTGACCATCCTCAGAGGTATTAACTCATCTCTATCATTCCATACCACCATCTTCTCTCTTTTTTGGGACACATTAAATTGAACTTACCTAGTGACTATCCAGCCACTTGATCACCTTGTTTTTAACCACTTCATGATTGGGTTCAACCTCCGTTCATGTTCCACAGTGGGTCTTGCACCCTCTTCCAATAAAATCTTGTGCATGTGATTGAACTGCTGATCCTTTTGATATCTGCTATGATCCAGCCAATTGTTGATATTCTATCCTGTAGCACTTTCAGCAACCTGTCAAGTTGTACATCAGAAAATGAAGAATATATAATCACAACAGTATGCTATCACTGCTTAAGTATACATATTACAAATGAGAAGAGAAGAGTTTGAGATCAAGAATTAGAGCCTTCTCAATGAAAGGTTTTGGCTTCTCCCAAGTTGAAGATCTATCAAGTTTCTCAAATGTTGTTCCCCTTTTGATGTAAGCCTAATGGCGTCTAAGATACTCAGACACTCTATGCTCTCTGCATTGTTTACCTATTCCTTGTCGTAGACTAGAACCCTTTCTAGTGGATTTGTATGTAACAAATATTGCTCTATTGCTACATCAGACATATGAGGTTCCACCATGGTGATTGCTTTTAGCTCTTCATAATGTGGCGGTAGTCTAGCTACCTTGAACATGTCAAACACTACTTCTTTACCATCAATAGTCATGGACATTTTTCCTAACTTTACCCTTATCACAGCACTGCAGTAGCTAGAAATCCTCTCCCTAAAATAATGGGCACTACTTCATCAGCTTCATAATTAAGAATGATGAAGTCAACTGGAAGGATAAACGACCCCACTTTTATAAGTACGTCTTCAATAATGTCATTGGGGTAGGTAATGGACCCATTTGCCAACTGCAGAGTTATTGTGATTGGGCGTGGCTTACCTAAACCTAAGGTTTTAAACAATAATACGGGCATGATATTTATGCTTACGCCTAGATCACACAATGTTAAAACTACCTCACGATCTCCGACAATAACTAGAATAGTGAAGCTCCTGAGATCCTTTAATTTTGGTGGTATCTTATTCTTCACTTGTGAGCTACATTTTTTTGTCAGAGCTACTATCTAAAACTCAGTCAGATGCCTTTTGTTAGCCATAATATCCTTCAAATATTTGGTGTATCTTGAGAACTTATGCAATAGCTCCAACAATGATATGTTCATGTGCACTTGATTTTGGATTTCCAGAAAGTTCTTGTATGCTGAGTCTACTTTCTATTTCCAGAATCTTTATGGAAATGGAGAAGGTGGCCTAGACTCCACAGCGACATGTCTCTCACTACTCGGCTCACCAACACTCTGCTTTGGCTCTGCAGTATGTTTTGGCTTAAGTTCTGCATCTAATTTTCTGCCTTTTGGTATCACTCCCCCCCAACTCTTTCCCTCTGCGTAGGAAAATTGTACTAATATTCTTCTTAGGGTTTTTCTCTGGTTGCTTGGTATTGCTCCTCGAGGCTTGGTTATCTATTGTATTACCAGCTGACCTATTTTATGATCAAGATCATGAATCGATTTCTACATCTCATTAACAATCTGCATCTGCTAACTCATCCACTATTTCATAGTCTCCTTTAATGAGCTATTAGGTTGTTGACCCTGATTACATTGAAAGTTATTCTGAGGCCTTTGAAAGTTCTGGTCTCCACCCCATGTCTCCAGCAGTCACACTTTTTCAGTATGTTCTAAGTGTTGCAAGAATTATCCAGGTGAATGTCGTATTGGAAAGGAGGGTTGTTTTGGTTGCAGCAAACTAGGTCACAGGTTGAGAGATTGCCCGTCCGCAGGACGGGGAAAGGCACAGTCCACCACATCGGCAGCTCTGCCAGGTCATTCAGCTTGGCAGGGTACTACCTCGGTTACAAGTGGTGGTCAATGACAGAACCTATTCTATGCTTTATCCTCCCGTCAGGACCAAGAGAATTCACCTGATGTAGTCACTAGTATGTTACATCTATTTTAAGCAGATGTTTATGCTTTACTAGATTCAAGAGCCACACTTTCTTGGGTTATTCCTACATTACTGTCCAGTTTGATATTAGTCCCAAAATTCTCTTAGAGCCATTCTCAATCTCTACTCTAGTTGGTGAGTCAATTACAGCTAGCCGGTGGTACAGGGATTGTCTGGACATAGTGTTACGTAAAGTCACCACAATTAATATAGTAGAGTTAGATATGGTCGACTTCGACCTCATTCTTGGCATGGACTGGTTACATTCTTTCTATGCCTCAATTGAGTATAGAACCGGGGTTGTTAGATTGTAGTTTCCTAATGAAACAGTCCTAGAGTGGAAGGGTAGTACTTCAACGCCTAAGGTTCGGTTCATTTCACACCTTAAGGCTAGGAAAATGATTGCTAAGGGGTACATCTATCACTTGGTTAGGGTCAAAGATTCTAGTTCTGAGACTCGAATACTTCAGTCAGTTCCAATTGTAAATGAGTTTCTCAATGTGTTTCCCGAAGATCTTTCGGAAGTCCCTCCTGAGAGGAAAATAGACTTCGGCATATACCTTCTCCTAGATGCCCAACCTATCTTTATTCCTCCTTACTGAATGTCTCCAGCTGATCTTAAGGAGTTAAAGGAACAGTTGAAAGACCTTCTAGGTAAGGGCATCATCAGACCCAGCATCTCTCCATGTGGTGCCCTAGTCCTATTCATGTGAAAGAAAGACGATACACTCGGAATGTGCATCGACTATCATCGGCTAAACAAGGTCATAGTCAAGAAAAAGTATCCTTACCCAGGGTTGATGAATTGTTAATTCAACTTCAAGGAGCTAATTGTTTTTTTCAAGGTAGATCTCAAATTAGGATACCACCAGCTCAAGGGCAGGGAATGCGACATTTCGAAAACAGCCTTCAGAACTTGGTATGGTCACTACAATTTCGTAGTTATGTCTTTTGGATTAACCAATGCTCATGCAGCTTTTATGAATCTGATGAACAGGGTATTCAAGTCATACTGCCACGCCCCGCCTTGGGAGGCATGACTGGCACCTGGTGCCCTACTAAGACCTGGATTGCTGGACTACTGAGCCTAAGCACTTCTGGTGCCAGGTTGGCTCTAACTCTGGGTTCATGGAACCAACGGGCTATATAACGGCTGTAAATACAACCTCCGGGCGACTAGGCCTATAGCCACCTGTAAGACAACAACAGCTAACCAGAACAACAGTAGTACAAGGGAACCTATGCGGGCCAACAAGGCCACCATGCTGACTAGTTTCACTGAAATGCTGAATCAAATGCTAAACTACTCTATGATCGGCAAGGTAACCAACTATTAACTGAATAAGGCACCACACGGCCATCATAAACAAACTAAAACATAGACACGGCCTCACACGACCGGTACAACTAACCACAGGGAATATACAATCTGCAAGCCTCTAAGAATGATAATAAGATGGTCAGGACAGGGCCCCGACCTAACCGTACTGTACAACAAAAGAAAAGGAATAAACCTCTAGCTGTCAAGCTCCGGATGACAGAAGCTGATGACTCTGTATGATGGATGGAATTATGAGGGATCGGCTCCTCGTCTATGAGTACCTACAGGCAAGTAATACAGCGCCCCCAAACGGGCGTCACTACCACTGGTACTGAGTATGCAAAGCAATAACTAAACATAACTAAAAATAGACAGTAATACTGATAGGTACTGAATAACAGAAGATGGCTAAGACTATTTGGGATGGCAGAATCTAAACTAAGCTTAACTGTACTGGAGAGAAGGTGAGAATCATACCTGTCAATGCGGTGTCCTGCTATCTATCAATTTAATAAATAACACATATAGCATACAAGAACTACCTGGCCCCCATAAGCCGGAGGTACTGATAAACTACAATCCTAGCCACCCCTGCCAGGTCACCATCCAAAAATAACAATTCACTCCACTCATCTGGCAACACTATAGGCATCCGCCGGCCCCCTAGGTATGCAACTTGGAGCTCTGATGGGCCTTGACTATAGTTGTATCTGAGTTGGGAGGACTCCTGGCCAAACTGTAATCTGGGATCACAGGATCTGTAATCTGTAATTGTGCCTAGGCGCAAGCGCTCGACAGGGGTATGCTATAATGCTGATCAGCCTGCTATGGGGAATGCTGCATCCCATCTTCGTCCTCTGGCGGACGGCATGTCACTCTTTAGAGTGATGTATCCTCACCCTCTGGCGGGCGAGTCGACACGGCTAACCCTGGGCGGCAGAAGAACTCAAAGGGTTCCCAAGCATAGAATAAGAGGTCTCTACAAAGCAATAATCACATATAACATATATATAATGGAAATCTGACAATACTGTCCATGTTCTGATATTCTATTCTGAATCCCTTTCTATTTGAATTATTATGAATTTTATCTTGTGGTATCTTGATGCAGGAATAATATCTACGTTGTCTGATACTAATTTACTGACTTTTATTCTGAATATGACATAATAATTATTCAGGCATGCTTACTGAATTCACATTGGAAATAATACTTCAGCTTTGAAACGTTCTTCTGGAATTTATTTTATTTTACTATACTAAATTACTATCTTAGAAGAAGCGCAGCCATAGTTTGTCACACCCCTTGGGGGAGTATGACTGGCACCTGGTGCCCTACTAGGACCTGAACTGCTGGACTACTGAGCCTAGGCACTTCTGGTGCCTGGCTGGCTCTAACTCTAATTCATGGAATCGACGGGCTATATAGCAGATGTAAGCTGCAGCCCCCGGCCGTAGGCCTATAGCCACCTGTACAACAACAGCTAGCCCGAATCTCTTTAATGAGGAACCTATGTGGGCCGACAAGGCCACCATGCTGACTAGTTATTTCTGAATCAATACAACATATGCGCTAACAAAGCTGTATGTGACCGACAAGGTCACCACTGCCAACTAAATAAGGCCTCACACGGCCAATATAAACAACTAAATATTTGCACGGCCCCACACAACCGGTATAACTGACCACAGGGAGATACATCTGAACAATCTACAAGCCTTTAAGAATAATGATAAGATGATCGGGACGGGGTCCCGACCTACCCGTACTGTACAACCAAAAAAAAGAAATAGACCGCTAGCTTTCTAGATCTGGATGACAGGAGCAGATGACTCTATGAGCTGGCTGGATAAGATGGATCCTCATCTCTGATGCCTGCAGGCAAGTAATGCAGCGCCCCCCGATGGAGCGTCAGTACCATTGGTACCAGTATGTAAAAGCAAACTGAGCATAACTGAAATATAAGCAACAATACTAGATATTGTAAAAAGCAGAAAGTATCTGAAACTGTCTGCTGGGGCTGGCGGGAGTCTAATATAAGCTCATCTGTACTAAAGGTAAGGTAAAGCATACCTGTCGGCAATGGCGACCTGCTGTCTATCAGATAATAAATAACATGTATATACATATATAACATACAAGGACCTATACCAGCCCCATAAGCCGGAAGGTGCCAACCAACACACAATCTATACTATAACATACAAGGACCTATACCAGCCCCCATAAGCCGGAAGGTGCCAACCAACACACAATCTATATACCCCTACCCAGGTCAAAACCATCCAAAAGTAAGCACCTACTAACACGAGCACCTCTACCGGCCCCCTGGGTCTCCACTTCGGACTATGACCTCTGATATATATATAACTGTGTCTGAGTCCGGAGGACTCCTGTAATGAACTCTGTACTCTGTACTCTGTAATGCTATGCTGATCAGCCTCACATGGGGAATGCTCCATCCCATCTTCATCCTCTAGCGGACGGCATACCACTCCTTGAAGTGGCGTATCCCCACCCTCAGTGGCGGGTCGACACAGTTACTAACCCAGGGGTAGCGAGGATGCTCAAAGGGTGCCCTCATAGCACAAACAGGTCTCAACAAACAATAATCACGTATAGCAAGCATGTTCAATCTGAAAAATACTATCCATGTTTTGATATA
>JACEIK010000282.1:423315-447186 GCA_018107945.1 Datura stramonium
GAAGCTCTAAGGGTGCCCAACATAGAACAATCAGGTCTCTACAAACAACAATAATCACATATAACATATATATTAAATCTGATAATACTGTCTATGTTCTTATATTCTATTCTAAATCCTTTGTTGAATTATACTTAATCTGATACTGAGTTATACTGAGTCTGGAATAATATCTCGTTGTCTGATACTAATTTACTGACTTTTATTCTGAATATGACATAATAATTATTTAAGCATGCTTACTGAATTCACATTGGGCATAACACTTCTGCTTTGAAACGTTCTTCTGGAATTTATTCTATTTTACTATACTGGAATTTATTCTATTTTACTATACTAGAATTACTATCTTGCCGAAGAAACTGGCTTTACATACCTCAGTTGCCGACTTCTTGACTAACTAGCGTAACTCGGACAATATCCAGCTATTTCTTCCAACTTCATTCATATTCATAGAAAATAAAACTAAATTCATCAATATTCTGGAAGAAAACACTACTTTGAATATATATATATATACTGCCCCAAACTTTGAATTATCGAAAAATAGCCGAAAACTCGCTATTTCTCGGAAGTCCAGAAGGGAGAAATACTCATTTTAGGGCTAGAAGTGTATTGACACTAATTTGGAGCAATTCCACTTACCTTAGCTCGGTAGGATGACGACTCGCCGGCCAAATTTCACGAAACTAACTCCGTAGGAATGCTCCCTGCAGCTTTATACTTCGCTACTCGAAGTTAATTTGAGTTTGGACCACTTTTAACAGCGTAAACGGAAGGAATTTTAATGGAAACCTTCGTCCTCTATTTTTCTCTACTTTTCTCTGGTTTACTCACTAGAAATATCAATAATTATCACTTAAAAACCGAAGTGGGGGCTTATATACTTGGGCCCTTAAGTCGCATTTGTCGAATGCGATTTATAAGTCGCATTTGCCTTGCGACACCCCGACTTGGCGATTGTCCGGTCTCTCCCCGGGCCCTTTTTCTAGCACGTATGGATTTCTAAAACTCTTAACCAACATGCGAATAGGCCATCTAAATATCAAGAATTTATGAGGTGTAACACGTACCTGGACATATTCGTTATTGTCTTATAGATGATATTCTGGTTTACTCCAAAACAGAGAAGGAACATGCAGATCACCTAAGGATAGTGTTACAGACCCTCGAGGACTACCAATTATTCGCTAAATTTAGCAAGTGCAAATTCTGGCTGAAATCAGTTGCCTTCCTCGGTCATGTGGTCTCCATTGAGGGTATTCAAGTGGATCCTCAAAAGATAGCGGCAGTCAGGGATTGGCCAAGACCCACTTCGCTAACAGACATCTGGAGTTTCTTGGTCCTAACCAATTATTAGAGACGGTTCGTAAAGAGTTCTCCTCCAATGCCTCTCCTTTGACCAGACTAACTCAAAAGAAGATGAAATTTCAGTGGTATGATGCATATGAATAGAGTTTTCAGGAGATGAAGACTCGACTCATTACAGCCTCAGTTCTGACTCTGTTAGAAGGTTTCGACGAGTTTGTGATCTATTGTGATGCCTCCATAGTTGGCCTTGGTTGTGTTCTGATGCAGCATGGAAAAGTCATAGCTTATGCTTCTAGACAGCTCAAGGTTCATGAGAAGAACTATCTGACTCATGATTTTGAGATGGCAACGGTAGTATTTTCTTTGACAATTTGGAGAAACTACCTTTATGGGGTTTATGTGGATGTTTTTACTGACCACAAAAGCCTACAGTATCTGTTCAGTCAGAAGGACCTGAATTTGCATTAGAGAATATGGCTAGAATTATTAAGGGATTATGACATGAGTGTGTTGTATCACCCAGGCAAGGCCAATGTAGTGGTTAATTCCCTTCGCAGGATGTCTAAGGGGAGTGTTGATCATGTTGAGGAGGGTAAAATGGAACTGGCAAAGGATAATCACAGACTGGCTTGGTTAGGGGTCCAGTTTGTTGATTTAGTAGAAGGTGGACTTGTAGTCCAGATTGGGTCAGAATCCTCCCTGGTGGTGGAGGTTAAGTCGAAGCAGTATGAAAACCCAATTCTACTCAAGTTGAAGGAAGCAGTCTTAAGGAAAGAGGTGGACCGTTACTAGGGCAAGTTAGGTGCTCCCAATGTAGATGATTTGAGACAACGGATACTAACTGAAGCTCACAACACCAGGTACTCTATCCACCCAGGTGCCACCAAGATGTTTTATGATCTATGGGAAGTCTACTGGTGGAATGGTATGAAAAAGGATATTACAGAATTCATGGCTAAGTGTCCATATTGCCAACAGGTCAAGCTTGAACATCAGAGACCTATGGGTACAACTCAGGATAATAACATTCCTACTTGAAAATTGGAAGAAGTGAACATGGACTTTCTTACAGGTCTACCTTATATGCGCCGATAATATGACTCAATTTGGGTGGTTATAGACCGGATGACTAAGTCGGCGTATTTTCTACCAGTTAAGACCACAGATTCAGTAGAGTATTATACTAGACTATACATCTGGAAGTTAGTCAGATTGCATGGAGTTCCCTTGTCCATCATTTCAAATAGGGGTACTCAGTTCACCGATCACTTTTGGAAATCATTTCAGAAAGGACCCGGTACTCATGTCAAGCTCAACACAACTTTCCACCCACATATAGATGGCCAGGCTGAGTATATCATTCAGACTTTAGAGGATATGTTAAAGGCTTGTCTGATCGATTTCAAGGGCATTTGGGATGATTACCTACCTTTCATCGAGTTTGCATACAATAGCTACCACTCCAGTATTCAGATGGCCCCGTTTGAGGTATTATATAGTTGGAGGTACAGATCTCCTATAGGTTTGTTTAAGGTTGGTTAATCTACTTTAGTAAGACCTGATTCGGTGTATGAGGCCATGCAGAAGGTTCAACTTATCAGGGAATGGCTGAAAACAACTTAAAGCTGACAGAAATCATATGCAGATATAAGGAGAAGGGAGCTGGATTTTGCAGTGGATGGTTGGGTATATCTAAAAAATTTCACCTATGAAAGGTGTGATGAGGTTCAGCAAGAAAGAAAAGCTCAGTATTAGATATTTCGATCCTTACAAAATCTTTAGACGATTGGAAATGTGGCTTATGAGCTAGATTTGCCTATGGAGTTAGTATTGGTGCGTCCAGTCTTTCATGAGTCCTTGTTAAAGAAATACGTTGGTGATCCAACCTCAGTAGTACCTTTAGAGAGTGTTGGTGTAAAGGACAGTCTCCCTTATGAAAAGGTTCCAGTTTAGATCATATACCATCAGGTTTGTAAGCTGAGGAACAAGGAGGTCACTTCAGTAAAGGTTTTATGGAGGAACCAGTAAGTTGAGGGAGATACATGGGAAGCAAAAACAAATATAATTGCTAAATATCCTCACGTATTCCCTTCCAGCTTAGCTTCAACATCAAGTACTAAATTTCTCCTTAGTACTATATTCAGTTTCATACCCTTCAACTCTATTCATGTTTTAATGTGTACCCTAGTTGCATAAATTCAATTAGTATGTTTATCTCAATTCGTAGTCAGTCACTTCTTTAGTAATAAATTTATAGTCTTTAGTTCGGGATTGTAGCTCTTTCCCCAGTCTTTCAACTTACTTAGCCTTCATTCGAGGATGAATGTTCCCAAGGGGGAGATATGGTAACACCCCAAAAGTTCCTAAGACTAAACTCCAGACTTGACATGAAAAACCAGAAAGAAACCAGAAAATCTTACCTCAGAATGACTCAACTAATGAGTCGTTGTCAAGAACAATGACCTGTTAGAAGAGTCATTGTAAGCTCCTACAAATTTCATCCCAGGTACCCATGAGCCGTAGAACGACTCATTGTATAAAGTAATGAGTCTTCCTATCGCTCGTTGTACCCCAGTCCAGAAACCTATTAAATCTTTCTTTCAAATAATGAACCAGACAAAGAGTCGTTGCTTGATGTAATGACTCATCTTATGAAGCCATTGAATGAAAATCCAGAAAGTACTTAACTTCTCCCGGTGAAAATGATTGGAAACAACAACCCTTTGTTTAGCCAATGGGTCGTTCACTCTGTCTGTTGGGGGGATATCTAGAACTTGTTCAAAACCCTTCCAGTGACAACAAGTGGAACCAACAACTCGTTGTTCCATCTAACGAGTCATTGTTCTCGTCCGTAGTTCAATTCCAGAAACTATTCAAAATTTCCTTCATTGGCAACAGTTAGAAACAATGACCCGTTGTATCCACTAACGAGTTGTCGCATCATCCATTGTAAGAATTTCAGAGAAGAGAAATTTCTAGTCCGAAAAAAATGACTAGCACCAATGAGTCATGGTCACAACCAATGACTCATTATGAGGCCCATTAGATCTCGATAGTCAAATTTTTAAACGGTTACCCAGGGGTATTCTTGTAAAATTCTAAGCTCCTAACTCCTAAACAGATCGTATTGGGGTGCAATTAGAGGGGAATTAAGGGAACTAATCGATATATTCCTCTCATTCTCTCTCGAACTTACAAAAATAGTACGTAGAAACTCAGACGGTCTTTTCCAAGCAAGAACTAAGGCTTCTTCTCTTCCTCAGAGTTTAGATGCTTTTCTCAAAGATTCTTCTACAGGTATGTGGGAATTCAACAAGGGAATTCTCTCACCCTTGTGCCCCAAAATCATCTTCATAAACCTTCTCTATAGTACGAGTTAGGGTTCTTTCAAACAAATTATGCATGTTCAGTTAATTTAGTGTATTTTTGCAAGTTCCCATAATTCTAGCATGTGATTTTCATATTATTGATCTAAACATTATAGTATGACTACCAACCCTAATTTTTGTGTGTCTTCTTTTGGGTTGAGCTTTATATGATTTAAAAGGTGGTTTTGAATTGTACTTTCTGGGCCATTATCGGACTATAAATTTTTTGTATGAATGTTTCAAGTTAAAATTAGTATTTTCATATTGTAGGTCTACTTATTATTCTTCATAAATGTGAGCTGATCAGTTTGATCCTTTTATCTGTCATGCCCCGAGTGTACACCCGGGACATAACACGGTACTTGAAGCCACAAGTGACACCAAGTCAACCCCTGATCTATCATTCACTAGAATTCTGAGTAAACATACATATCAGAACTTTTAAAATAAGATCATAAAACATTTACGAAAGACAAGTCTGTAATCGTAAAATTTAAAACACTTGAATAATACTGGAAAATTAGAAAAATCATGTCTGTCTGAAAGCCATCTAACTGAGGATTTACTGGGACAAGCCCCCAGCTAACTCTAAGTCTAACTGAAACTAACATATGACTTAAAATGAGAAATAAGGCCCTCGGATAATGAGGACTCACACTTCGATCACTGAGATGGAGAATCTGAACAGTGGCGTCTAGCGGTGCTGAGTTTGAGAACCTGCAGCTATATCATGATATGATATAGCATAAAAGTATGAATCACTACTTTGAATGTATTGAGTAAGTGAGAACTGGTAGAACTGGTAACTGGACTGATACGATATGGAATGACCAACTGAAATGCTGAAAACTGATATAACTGATAATAAATTGATATGGTCAAAGTGACCCTGGATGATGGTCATAAACATGTCCAAAGTCTGAAATACTGAGTCTGAAATACTGCACTGAACTGATCTAGACTGAAGAATCTGAGAGCAAACTGTACTGACTAGTGGGAGAGGCTATAACCGACATGGAACCACGTGAGGTAGACATGGAGTCCAATGTACACACCCCATCGGTAGGACCCAATATACCTTGCCAGGGTATAAAGGCATGTACTGTGAAAATCACTGTCAAAAGGGGGCCGTTAGGCCAAGTAAATAAAACCTACGGCGGCAACGTAGTTCTGGAACCTGGATGCGCTGGAACCCCGGCCCTTTCGGTGCTAAGTCCTACTCCTACTGGAAAATTCTATTACTTCTACTACTGACAAGTGGATAGCTCGATACTGGGGTCTAAGACTATACTGACCCAGGGATACTGTCAGAGAGTTCACTGAGCATTTAATAGGACCAGATTTGGAAACTGAGTTCTAAGACTGGTCAGAGCTGCTTATCTGGAAGCGTCGTAACCGTCTAGAGAACAAACTGATAACTGAACTGGGGTTCGGGTGCTGGTCAGAGCTATAAATGAAATGTAATGACCGCTTAATGGACCAAATAACTGAAATCTGAGTCTGAGTCTAATAACTGAGAGGCACCACTGACACCTCGGGAAAAGATTATAGTCAAACTGATCAGCTGACATTTCTGACTAACACTGAAATATTCTAATACTATGACTGCAACTGAACTGACAATTCCAAGAAAATACAAAGTATATGGACTTTCTGACTGAATCTGAATATCATACAAGTAACTGAGTTGTTAACACATACAAGAATTATGAAAGCCCCTAACTCTGAAAGATGCAAACAATTCTCAAGAATTCAAAGCCTAAGCAGGATTCTAATTTCTGACATTTCAACAGTTAGGGCTGAATTTCTAAAGTTGGTGGAACAAGCATTATTTTTATTAACAGCTGGTGGAAAATAACTACAATTAACATAAGACCAGATTCTACATGAATTAATCCAAGAACAACAACAATATCTTAAATTTCATAAGTTCAGAGCTAGGTTTGAAAGTTAGCTGAGAGAGGGTTTCTGGGGACGCAAGGGGAGAACAATATCCTTGCTGAATTTCCACATACCTGGTTGAAGGATCTTTCTAAAGATCTTGAAGCTTCAGCACCTTGGAGAGGAACCTTAGTTCCTGAGCCTTGAGAGAAAAGAGTCTAGAATTCCTAAGTCTGCTTACGATCTATTTCTGAGTTGATTAGGAAAGACTGAGAGGTTAGACTAGGAGAACTCCTTTAATTTGTCCCTTAGGAGTCCCAAAAAGACGTCATTTAAAAGTTAGAAGTATAGGATTTTTACCGAAATGCCCCTGGACTGTCGATCTAGAAAATTTTCTGAGAGAACCAACGACCAATACAATGGGTCGTTGTTTGAAACAACCGGCCGTTGGTCCAGTCGTTGTTGCTCCCATTGCCTTCGAAACACTCTAGAACTCATTCAATAACCCCAAAAAACAGCCAGTTGAATTAACCAACGGACCATTGAATCCCCCCGTTGGTTTTGGACTGATTTTGGACCATCTCTCAGAAGTTGGATTCCACGGGAATAAACAACGGGTCGTCCTTTCAACCAACGACCTGTACTGCGGTCCGTCCAAAGTCTCGTGCTGTTTCACTAATCCAGTCATAACCTTTTACTCCAAACTCTGATTGATGCAAGGTCGGATGCATTGGAAAGAAAACTCAAAGGGATTCAATTTGATATATTGAATCACTAAAAAACAATTTTAAAGATGGTAGCTATGTTCATTGAAGTTGACCCTTATAAGAACTTATACAAAAACTCAATCGGTAAGAAAGCTCTCAACTTAACTTTGTGCTAGAGGTTCCTTATGAACTTAATATGCGTCCATTGCACTTGTCATACTAGGGAATTGATCCTAAAACCTTGTCTCCATAATTTCACTAGGCTCTGGTCTACCCATATATCCAAAACGGCTCTAAACTTAGCCATAAATTTTCAACACACTGACAGAAGCAACGACCCAATCCAACGGGCCGTGGTACCATACAACGGTTTGAACAATCCCCTCGTGGGTTCTGGAAAATTTCATACAGTTCTCCGGATACCAAACAACGAGCACCTCCAACGACCCGTTGGATCTTACAACGAATCGTACTGAGGTTCGTTGTTTGATTCTGGTACTATTTTCCTTCTATATTCTGTTCTAAGCCTCGGTCTGATCTAAGAAAATTTTGGGGTGTTACATTATCAATCTATATTTAAATTCAGTAACTTCAGTTATCATGTCCCTTATGCTCTCAGGACACTTTCAGATAAGTTGTTCTTAGCCTTAAGACATCAATCTTGAGATAATCGATCCAGTTAGATATAACTAGAATTTCAATTAGGAGTAGTACTTAGCACCGAGCTAGCTGGGTTTCAGCGCACCAGGTTCCCAAAACTATGTGCCACTGTAGGTTATTAGCCCGAATGGGCCCCAGACAGTGATCACACAGCTCAGCCACTATACCCTGGCAAGGTACAGTGGCCTCTTTTTGATGGGCTGTATACATTGAACTCCACGTTTAACTCACGTGGTTATATGTCGGTTAAGAGTCTCTCTCACAGTACAGTTTAGTATCAGATCTTAGAATATGTTTATGACCCTTATATCATTTTTACCAGTTTTCAGTACTCTCAATTTCAGTTATCTGCAGCATGTATAATTTCAGTCAAGGTTATTTCATATTATTCAGCATGTTTATTTATAATATTCTTTTAGCATGATTATATTCTAAAATTTCATGACCTCTCATACTCAGTACATTCAAAGTACTGATTGCATATTTCCATGTGTTATATCATTTTATAATATAGGCTCAAGCACCCAGCCTCAGTAGCGTAGTTAGTTTCTCCTGGTCATTTTCAGCATTTGGCAGTGGTGAGTCCTCATCTTTCGAGGGTTGGAGATTTAATGTCAGCTATTGATTTTCTAGCTTTTCAGACTTAGAGTTAGTTGGGGGCTTATCCTAGCAACTCATCTTTTAGTAGAGGATTTCGGACAGACAGTCAATTAGTGTGTAAGATTGATGTTTAAATTTTATATTTCATATGTATTTAATTAATTTTGATTATTTTGTTACTCAGAACTAGTGTTTCATTATTCCAATTATGTTTCCGTTCAATTTATTTAGAAACTCATATCATAGCAGTGTTATGCCATGCCATGATTTGCTTGGGGTCACTTGTGTTATGCCATGCCATGGTTCGTATCCAAGGTGTAAACTCGGGTCGTAACAATAACATTACCAATTGACTGATGTCGGATCGTATTGCGGCTACACCATCAACCTTTAATTTCCCAGGAACCTTTTGTACTGCAAAACTCTTACCTAACTCTTGCTATTCCTAATCTCTTGATGACATAAGATTCAACAATGCTTCAATCTCATCATAACTATTTTTTGACATCCATGGCAACTCAATATCAACTAAGGAAGCTTTGGAAGTTCCCAGATGACCCATGACAAGATCTCAAACAAGGAAATTTGAAGGCCATCTTAATACTATTAAAAAGTGTTTTATGATGGAAGAAGATCTCAAGCCCAATGAAGATATTTTCTTCAAGTCTTACATCTATTTGAAGGTCCAAATTAAAGTCCAAAAAGAGATGGAATGGATCCCAAATTAGTCCCCAAATGGAGAAAATACTACAATATTTTTTAAATTAGTTTCTAGAATTATATTTAAGAGTTGTTTTATTTAATATGACTTCCTAGGACTTTATGTGTGCATCCTTCTATGCCAATTAATAGTTGTTTTGTTCTATGTTGACGTTATAGGATGATGTGTGTGGTAGCCTTTTAGGCCCTTGCAAGTATCATTGTTATTTATGTTATCTTTGGCCAACCCCTTCTTCACTACTATATAAAGGGGTCTTTATTCATTCATAAAGATCAGATTTTGAATATTAGTACATTTGAGAGTTCTTTTTAAGCTTTTGTAACATATTGCTTTTTGAATTTATCTTTCAACCTAACTAGTTCATAGTTTATGGTAGTAAGATAATTTCTTTCTTTGATATCTTTGATTTCTTCTTAGTATTATTAAAAGGAGATTAGTGCACTTACTAATTATTGTCTGACGTTATTCATGATGCGGTCAAGATCCGATTTTAAATTTGATTAATTTCTCAAGTAAAGGCAGTTAATTTACCTATAGCCAATTTGTTGTTACTTGGATCTTGTCAAACCCATAACTCTTAATTCTTTCTTAGTCTTTTCAATTAGTTTTCTAGTTTTGCTTTTTTATTTGTTTTAAGTTCATACTCTAGTTTGGGATTCCCAATCTTTGTGTTATCACTCTTGGACAATATTTGTCCCTATGCTGTAGCATCGAGAAATATCTTAAATTTTGGCTTCAACCCTTCTATGAAATTATAGGTTGCGTGTGATGAGGGAAACCTCACAAATAACCCTTATATTTTACCTATGCCTAAGAAAGAGTTTCCCCATCCTTTTGAATGAACTCAGAGATCTTTTCTCTCAACTCTTTTGTTCTTTGAGAAGAATTTGTTTATAAATTTGCTTGAGAGAGCCCCCAATGTAGTGGTGGATACTGTTGGTTCATTCTAAAGACACTCTTTAGATTCCCCAATCAATGAGAAAGGGAAAAGGGTGAGTTTCATGTATTTGTTAGAGATGTTCTGGTAATAGAAGTTCACTCAGCTCTACAAATCTTATCAAGTGCCTATGTGGGTCTTCATGAGGCTTACCCTGATATTGGCATGGTTTTTTCACTAGTCGCACTATCCCTTCTTTAAGCTCAAATTTCCCAATAATCGTCGATTTGACAATCACCTTGGAAGCATTCTCCAGGCTAGGCCTGGCAAATTCAAAATAGGGACTCGTTCTTGTGCATTACCCAAAACTCAAAGATTCTCCTGGTTGTCCACACAATTTTACTAATTATTTTTGGCCATTACTATTAGTCGATGAAGTCCACTCTGTTTTTGGATCCAAAGAGGCCAAGGATCGTCCTTGACTTCTTGTAACTGGCATACGCCAAACAATAATTACCTTAAATGCACAAGAACCAGAAACAACATAAATACTAAATAGTATAATAATAATTCTAACTAAAAATAATTAATCAATTTCCAATTTCTCAGCAACGCCGCTAAAAACATGATGGGTCCAAATGCACGCGCAAGCACACACGGTCGTCAAGTAATACAGGACAAGGAGTCCAAATATCATTCCCACAGAGACTTGTCAAATTAATTATTTTTGTTTAAATTCTTATTTCACCCTTCTAATAAAATAACTTATTTCTCAAGAAATGTTGTTAATTTAATAATTTCAAATAGAAAAGTAAAAGTAGCAAACAAGAGATTCAAAACGATTTTTATTTGAATGACATTAAAATCTAGAGTCTTGGCTAGTTCACAATCCGGTTGAGTTATCGAATTCACTATACTAAATTTTCTCTCTAAGATTATTATTTTGTAGGCTAAGAATGCTTTTCCTGAATATCTTTCCGATAATTCAAAAGACTGTCTTACTATCCTTAATACCTATAGTTCTATGATTGTCGGATAATAATAAGATGCTTATAAGTTGTTCCTTGTATCAACTAAGCAGGGTTGCAGGGTATATTTCTATTTTTATTAGCTAATCGATTCCCTTTTTTCAATAAGGTTCACGAACCTACTCAATTTCTTATTTTTACCCTTGTGATTATTTCTTTCAAGTTCAACCAATAAGTCATGAATATCATTCACAAGGCGATCAATCTAACAAATAATTAGAAAATCAAGAAGAAATAAATAATCTTACAATAGAGAAACTTAGTTTAGCATAAATGAATTCTCAAACATCAAATTTCATGTCTTTTGCCAAAATCGTAGAACAAAGCTTCTAGACGCTCATGTTCAGGAACAAAACTAAGAAATTCATCATATTTATACAAAGTATTGACTAGGGAAGAAGTAAATGAAAAAAAACCTTAAGTGATGATATGCTCTTGTTTCCTTGTCTTCGCTAAAAGATGAATATCGCTCATACACGTCTTAAGAAGATATATATAGTGGAAGAAAAATTAACCCTCTATCCTATGTAAGTTCGCTTTTAAAACATAAGAAAATCTGGTCTGGACACGCCTAGGCGCATTGCGCCTATCAGTATGGCAGCCTAATAAAAATTTTCCCTGGCTGAAGTTTTGTCCCAAGCGCGCTGTGCCTCTTATCGCCCCAGCATAATGCACTTCAATTCTTCTGATGTTTGGACTGAGGTGCGCTATGCCTCTCATTTTCTCTACCTGAATTTATTCAAAAACTCTTCTATCAATGCTCTCATGATTGGAACCTTCCTTGTTAGCTCCTTTTTGGTAAATTTCCACTATATTTTCCTATAAAATCATCTAATCACATTCATTAGCTCAATTCAAATATATTTTCATAAAAATATGAACCAACATACAAATGTTCTTCTCAAAATAAAGTAAAATATAGGTAAATTGCAGAAAGCGGACGTACAAATATGTCCAAGATCATTCATCTTGAACATAGTTGGAGTGTGTTGATTGTGTAGTTCCATATGTATTGCTGGAAACTTCAGGAATAAGAATTTTTTCACCTCCACTTTCTTTATCTAGCATATTCATATCTACACCATCACAGTCACTATTTAACATATTTTGTTGGTCTTGTAAATTATGATTCTCTACCAACCTTGCAATCACGTATACCCTTGAAATGGGTCTAGCTTTACTTCCAAATAAACACGCAAACAAACTTGATCCTTTATCCTAAAGGATCCAGAATTTGTGTTTCACCACAACTTTGCATTTAAGTGATGGCAAGATCTTTCAATGCACAATTTAATTCACAATCGATGATAATTTTTTTTACTAAATAATCACATGTGATATCTCTAGGCACAGTCATTGCTACCATTTCTACCATGTCTCTATCCTTCTAAAGTTAAATATAGTGATTGTTGGATTCGATCCATTCAACATGACAATCAACTCCTAATGTTATGTGTCCAGGGTACCTAAAGATAATTTATTTTAAAAAAAAAATTGATCAATACATGAGAGAAAAATTATGATAAAATGAAACAATTGTTGAAGTTATTGCATCAACTGTTGTAGTTATTAAAATAACTGTTGTAGTTGTTGTAATAACTTAAAGAGTTATTGAAATAATTAAAATAGTTATTGTAGTAACTGAGTAAGTTATTGTAACATCTCACTGAATTTCATCTATATTTTAACCAAAATATGTAGAAGATTTCCAAAAACTCCAAAAGTTGTTGCAATCATTCTCGTGGTTCTTGAAACAACTAACAAAAACGTAGTAAAAGATGCAACAGTTGTTGCAGTTACAATAACTGTTGCAACTTCTTTAATAGTTATTGCGGAAAAAAAAGAATCTTTTTTATAATAGATTACTCAGTTGTTCCTACAACTAATGAAAAAGTATAAAAATATGCAATAGTTGTTGCGATTGTTGCAAAAATTACAACAATTTACAATTTATTTATTAGTTATTGAGAAAATTTAAAAAAAAATTGCAATAGATTATTCAGTTGCTGCAACAACTAATAAAGAAGTAGCAAAAGATGCAACAGTTGCTGCAACTTCTTTATTAGTTGTTGCAAAAAAATCAAAAACTTCTTTTACAATAGACTACTCAATAGTTGTAACAACTAATAATGAAGTAGCAAGAGATGCAACATTTGTTGCAATTGTTGTAGCAATTACAACAACTATTGCAATTCTTTATTAGATGTTGTGAAAAAATCAGAATTTTTTTTTACAACAGATTACTCAGTTGTTGCAACAACTAATAAAGAAATAGCAAAGAATATAGTAGTTGTTTCAATTGATGCAACAATTACAACAGTTATTGCAACTTCTTAATTAGTTGTTGCCAAAAAACTAAAAGCTTTTCTTACAAGAGATTACAGTTGTTGCAATAACTAATAAGGAAGTAGCAAAAGATGTAGAAGATGTTGCAATTGTTGTAGCAATATCAACTGTTGCAACTTCTTTATAAGTTGTGAAAAATTTAAAAAAATTACAATAAATTACTCAGTTGTTGTAACAACTAATAAACAAGAAGCAATAGATGCAGCGATTGCTGCAATTGTTGCAGCAATTGCAATAACTGTTGTAACTTCTTTATTAATTATTGTAAAAAAATTAGAAGTTTTTTTCACGCCCCGAGTCTACACCCTGGACGAGACACGGTACTTGAAGTCACAAGTGACCTCAAGTCAACCCCTGGTCTGTCATATACTGGTATTCTGAGTTAAATAAATATAGCGAAAGCTTAGAAATAATAGCATAAAAGCATTTACGAAAATAAAACTGAAAATATAAAGTTTAAGAACGTTAGAAGTCTGAAATAAATTCGATGTATGAAATCCCTCTAACTGATGAGTTGCTGGGACAAGCCCCCAACTAACTCTAAGTCTAGCTAAAAATAATGAACCAACTGAATGAAATGAAACAAGGACCTCGAATGATAAGGATTTACACTTCAACTACTGAGGTGGAGGATCAGAACCGCGGTGACTAACAGTGCTGAGTCTGAGAACCTGCAACTGTATCATGAAACGATAAACATAAAAGTATGCATCAGTACTTTGAATGTACTGAGTAAGTGGGAGAAAACATAACTGAATATAAAGTCTGAACTGAAATGACATGCAATGACCAACAAGTAAATTGAACTGAACTACTGAAGTAACTGAAATGGTCAAGATGACCCTATCTGATGATCAAAGACATGCCCAAAATCTGAAAGTTCTGAGTCTGAAATACTGAACTGAACTGGGCTAAACTGATAGAACTAGAACTGAACTGAGTTGCTTATTCTGAAATTGGACTAGATTGACTAGTGGGAGAGTCTGTAACCAACATATAACCACGTGAGATAGACGTGGATTCTGATGTATACACCCCACCGGTAGGACCCAAAATACCTTTCCAGGGTATAAAGGCATGAACTGGGTGATCACAAAAGTCTGTGGCCAATCAGGCCAAGTAATACTGTAACCTACGCTGGCAACATAGTTCTGAAAACCCCGGCCCACTTGGTGCTAAGTCCTACTCCCACTGAAAAACCTAAACTGAACTACTAGGCCGATAACTCCAAATTAGGGTCCAAGACTAGTCAAGGACATATAACTGAAAGTACTCTAAGAGTCTTGTCGGACCAGATTCTGAAACTGGGTTCTAAACTAGTCAGAGTTGCTTATCTGGAAGTGTCGTAACCGTCTGAGAACAAACTGTAATCTGAATTGGGGTCCTGAGGCTAGTCAGAGCTATATATCTAAAATATCGTGACCGCCTAACGGACCAATAAACTGGGTTCTGAATCTGATTCTAATAACTGGGAGGCACCACTGACACCTCAGGAAAAGACTAAAGTCAAATTGATCTAAGTTGACAATTTCTGAATAGTTCTAAAGAGGTTCTACATTCTAACTGAACTGAACTACCAAACAACTAATAGAGATCTCAACTCATTCCAACAACACGGGAATTCCATAATAATGAAAAAATTTCAAGAATTAAACAAATCTTATCCGACAAGGCTAAAGTCATTCTTATCAATGGAGTATTTAATAAAGATATAAACAATAAGAAATACTAGAAAATTCAGCGCAAATCGCACTTCACAAACTAGACGAAATTTAGTACACAAATAATCTTTACTCGAAAATTTAGGTTTTAAATTCACTTTGGCAAGAATATCAACAATTTAGGTAAGAACTAATGGAGATAATATCAATAATAAGCAAGGTCATAATTCTAGGTGAAATTAACAAATAATAACATGTATTTCTTCGTATTCAAAAGCTCAGGGCTAAAACTGATAGAGAAACTATGGAGGGGTTTTGGGGGACACAAGGGAAGAATAATTTTTCTTGTTGAATTCCCACATATCTGAGTTGAAGTTTCTTGAAGGAGAAAGCTTGGACTACTTCAATAGAGGAAAACCCTAGGCTTGCTTGAAGGGTTCTTGAGAGGAGAGCTTACGATGACTTTTCTGAAAACTTAGAGTGGGAATGAGGAATGAACTATTTTTCTCCACTAATAGGTCTTAAATTATGATAAAATGACGTAGTATGAAGTTTAGGGGAACAAGAAGTTACTAAATAACCCTTAGAAAGTCGTAGGGAAAAACTGTCAGGTGACCCTAACGGGTCGTGGTTAGTGACCACGACTCGTGGTGACACTCGTTAGGTGCACTTCCCAACAATTGACTAGGGCTGGTAACGGGGGACTTAACGAGTCATTACTGGTAATCACGACTCGTGGTCACCATCCGTCAAGTACACTTCCTAACTATTTAAATTACTGACCCCGCCTGCTCACTAATGACCTAACGGGTCATGGTGACTGACCACGACTCGTGAGGTCTTCCGTTGGGTACACTACTTCTCCTTTATCCTATCTCAATCCTCCTTCCCATGACTGACCAATAAGTCGTTAGGTCTCTCAATGACCCGTTAGGTGAGTCATTTTGTGATAATTTCTGCAGATTTCTAGATTTTCTAATTTAAGTGTCAGATCTAGTCTTTGAGTTTCTAGGGCATTACAATATCTCCCCCTTGTAAACATTCATCCTCGAATGTTAGAAAGTACACAGGAAAGCAAAAAAATACAATCATAACTTTCAGATACTGTTCATTTGACTTCAAAATTGTTAGAATGACTACCTCCAGTCCAAAATACATGACTGAACTGAATTTACCTTTCATACATACATTCAAAAACATAAAAGAGACTTGAACACCTGAATTGAATCATGAAAGCTAAATTGAGTTCTAGGGTCAAAACTAATATCCCAAATCGTAGAGAACAAATGTGGGTATTTGGCCATCATATCTGCTTCGGCCTACCACGAAGCTCCCTCAACCTGCTAATTTCTCCATAAGACTTTAACTGAAGCTATTTCCTTGTTCCTCATCTTACGAACCTGACGGTCAAGGATCTAGACTGGTACTTCTTCATATGAGAGACTATCTTTTATTCCTACACTGTCCAATGGCACAACTGAGGTTGGATCTCCGATGCACTTCTTCAAAAGTGACACATAGAAAACTAGGTGTACAACTGCTAGTTCTGAAGGTAATTCTAGCTCATAGGCTACATTGCCGATACACGTAAAAATTCTATAGGGTCCCACATCTCTCAGACTGAGCTTCCCCTTCTTTCCGAACCTCATCACCACTTTCATGGGAGAAATTTTTCAGTAAACCCAGTCATCAACTGCAAACTCCAACTCTCTCCTCCGCACATCGGCATAAGACTTCTGGCAGCTCTGAGCTATTTTCAATCTTTCTTGGATGAGTTGAACCTTCTGCATTACCTCATGAACTCAGTCTGGCCCTATCAAGGTAGCTTCACCAACCTTGAACCACCCTATAGAAGATCTACACCTTCTCCCATGTATGCTTCAAATGGGTCCATTTGGATGCTAGAGTGGTAGTTGATGTTATACACAAACTCGATAAGAGGCAAATGGTCATCATAATTAAACTTAAATTTGATCATGCACGCTCTCAACATGTCTTCTAGGGTCTGAATAGTGCACTCATCTTGCCCATCTATCTGCGAATAAAAAGTTGTGCTGAGCTTGACCTGAGTACCTATTCCCTTTTGAAAGGATTTCCAGAAGTGTGAGGTGAACTGAGTCCCTCTGTCTGAAATGATAGATAAAGGCACCCCATGAAGTCTGACTAACTCTCAGATGTAAAGTCTGGCATAGTCCTCAGCTGAGTCTATGGTTTTCACTAGGGGAAAGTGAACTGACTTAGTCATCCAGTCTACTACTACCCAGATTGAGTCATGCTGCCGACGAGTTCGGGGTAGACCCGTAATAAATTCCATATTTACTTCTTCCCACTTCCATGTGGGTATGCTGATATCCTGGGTCATACCTCCTGGTCTTTGGCGTTCTACCTTGACTTGCTGGCAGTTCGGGCACTTAGCTACAAATTCGGCGATATCTCTTTTCATGTCGTTCCACCAGTAAACATCCTGTAAATTACGGTACATCTTAGTAGCACCAGCGTGAATGGAATATCTAGAACTGTGCGCTTCAGCCAATATCTACTGTCTTAACTCACCGACATCCGGTACACACAACCTGCCCTGGTAATGGAGCACCCCATCTCCCCCTTGGTAGAAAGCTTCTATTTCTTTTCTGAGAACTACTCCCTTAAGTTTAAGTAAGATGGAATACTTATCCTGTCTGGACTTGACTTCAACTACCAAGGATGAATCCAACCCGCTTTGCATTACCACACCACCTTTGGCTAAATCCACCAACTACACCCCTAACCGGGCTAATCTGTGAACATCCTTCACTAGCTCCTTCTTGCCTTCCTCAATATGAGCCACACTCCCCATAGACCATCTGCTTAGGGCGTCAGCCACCACATTGGTTTTACCTGGGTGATACAGCACGCTCATATCATAGTCCTTTAGCAACTCCAACCACCTTATCTGACGCGGATTTAGATCCTTCTGACTCAGCACGTACTGAAGACTCTTATGATCTGTAAACACATCTACGTGAGCTCCATATAAGTAATGTCTCCATATTTTTACTGTGAATACCACCGCTGCCAACTCCAAGTCATGAGTTGGATAATTCTTATCATGTACTTTGTGCTATTTGGAGGCGTAGGCTATCACTTTGCCCCACTGCATCAGAACGCAACCAATTCCAACTCTAGAAGCATCACAATAAACAACCAATCCATTTGTTCCTTTTGGAAAGGTTAGAATTGGAGCAGTAGTGAGTTGAGTCTTCAACTCCTGGAAACTCTTCTCACACTCATCCGACCACTAAAATTTCACTTTCTTCTGAGTTAACTTAGTTAGAGGAGATGTTATAGAGGAGAAGCCTTCCACAATCCGTCGGTAATATCTAGCTAAGACCAGGAAACTCCTGATTTCAGTAGGAGAGGAAGGTCTGGGCCAACCTTTAACTGTTGTTATCTTATGAGGGTCTACCTGTATTCCTTCAACTAAGACCACATGACCTAAGAAAGTCACGGACTTTAACCAGAATTCGCACTTGCTGAACTTGGCGAACAGCTGGCGGTCCCTGAGTGTTTGTAATGCTAATCTTAGGTGATTTGCATGCTTTTCCTCATTTCTAGAGTATACTAGAATGTCGTTGATAAATACAATGACGAACATATCCATATACTGCTTGAAGACCATGTTCATCAAATCCATAAAGGCTGCTGGGGAGTTTGTTAGCCCGAAGGATATCACCACAAACTTGTAGTGACCATACCGAGTTCTGAATGCTATTTTCGGTATATCACACTCTCTGACCCTTAGCTGATGATACCCTGACCTGAGATCGATTTTTGAGAAACAACTGGCTCCTTGAAAATTTTCAAACAGGTCGTCAATTTTGGGTAGGGGATACTTGTTCTTGACTGTGACTTTGTTCAGCTGACGGTAATCTATGCACATTTTGAGGGTGTCATCCTTCTTATGCACGAATAGCATTGGAGCACCCCAGGGAGAGATACTAGGTCTGATAAAACCCTGGTCAAGAAGATCTTTTAACTACTCCTTCAACTCCTTAAGCTCAGCTGGAGCCATTCTATAAGGAGGGATGGAGATGGGCTGAGTATCTGGGAGAAGGTCTATCCCGAAGTCTATTTCCCGCTAAGGGGGAACTCTGAGAAGATCCTCAGGAAATACATCTGGGAACTCACTGACTACTGGAACTGACTGGATGGTTGGGGTCTCAGAGTTGGAATCCTTGACCCAAACTAGATGATAGATACATCCCTTGGAGATGAGTTTCTTGGCCTTAAGGTATGAAATAAACCTACCCTTAGGCGCTGAACTGTTGCCCGTCCACTCTAATACTGGTTCATTTGGAAATTGGAACTTGACAACTCTAGTTCTGCAATCAACTGAGGCATAGAAGGAGTGTAACCAATCCATGCCAATGATAAGGTCAAAATTGACCATATCTAACTCTATGATGTCAGTTGGGATGACTTTATTCAGGACTGAGACTGGGCAGTTTCTATACACCCGACTGGCTCTAACTAACTCGCCAACTGGGGTGGAGTCTGAGAATGGTTCTGAGAGGACCTCTAGACTGATATTGAACTGGACTTCTATATAGGGAGTCACGAATGAAAGAGTGGCTCCTACATCTATGAGGGCATACACATATAGATGAAAAAGACGTAACATACCCGTGACTACGTCAGGTGAACTCTCCTAATCCTGAGGGAAGACAAAGCATAGAAATGATTTTGGCGCTGACCGCCATCCGTACCTGATGTGTTGGCCTGCTGGGATGGTCGGCCTGCTGGAGCTAATGAAGTGGTGGATTATGATCTCCCTCGCCTGGCTGATGGGCACTCCCTAAGCCGATGTCTGAGTTGTCCACAATCGAAACAGCCCTCTTGACCCTGAAGGCACTCTCCTAAGTGGTTCTTGCCACACTTGGGGCAAGCTGGATACCTGTTCCCAGTGCTGTGGGTTTGAGACTGAGTGCCAGATGACCCACCCCTCCGATCCTGGCGGGACCAAAAGGTTGGGGCGCAGGCTGAACTAGGTGTTGGGGTTCTCTGCGTTGTTGTTTCTATTGCTGCTGCTGTGGGAGGATATTACCGCTAGACCTCTGATGGCAATAATCTGACTGGCCAGTCCTTTCCCATTTTTTCTTTCGCTCCATATCCTTGAGCTTTTCGGCCTCAATCTTCTAGGCATAGACGATCAAGATGGAGAGGTCCATATCTTTAATCAACATTGCTGTCCTGCACTCCTTGAGGACCAGATTTGGCACCCCGTTCACAAATTTCAATATGTGAGCCCTTAGCTCAACTACCATCTCTAGAGCGTACTTAGACAGCCTAGTAAACTCCAGAGCATACTCCTCCACAGTTTTGTTGCCCTGTCTCAAATTCATAAACTCCGCCATCTTTTCCTCCCTCAGATCTCGAGGGAAAAATTTGTCCAAGAAAGCTGTGTGGAACTTCCCCCACTCTACTGGTCCTGCTCCCACTGGCCGCCCCTCCTTCCACTGTTCATAGAAGACCTGGGCTACCCCTTTTAGTTGGTAGGCAGTCAGATCAGTACTCTCAGAGGAGCTGACGCTCATAATGCGGGTAATCTTCTTGATCTCATCCACGAACTCTTGGGGATCCTCCCCTACTTTGGATTCCTGAAAAGATGAAGGGTTCATACGGGTGAAGTCTCATACCCTCGAAACTGCTGCAGACCCATTCGTGGCTACTGGAACCACCTGTTGGTTCACCTGGTTGGTGACTGTTTGGGATAGCAATTGAATAGACGCCCTAAATTCGGCAGTAGACACCGAATCATCTTGAGGGGCTGCTGGGGCTGGTGGAGCAGTTCTATTGGTGTTACCGACCCTTCTTCCATTACCGCGTCTGGGAGGCATGATTCACTGAAATAAACATAGCACGAGTTAGAAGGACGTTTCTGAAATTTAACTTTAATGCACGATAATGAGTATGACCAAAAAAGAGTTTTCCTAATAACACCTCGTAGCCTCCTTGACATAAGTGTGGCGCACTTCACACCCATGAAAAGGACTCTACTCGATGCATCTTTCAAACATTCCAAGGATACTCTAAACCTAGTGGTCTGATACAAAGTTTGTCACACCGCGAGTCTACATCTTGGACGAGACACGGTACTTGAAGTCATAAGTGACCCCAAGTCAATCCATGGTCTGCATACACTGGTATTCTGAGTTAAATAAATATAGTGGAATCTTTTAAATAATAGCATAAAAGCATTTACGAAAATAACCTGAAAATATAAAGTGTAAGAACGTCTGAAGTCTGAAATTAATTTTGTGTCTGAAAGCTTTCTAATTGATGAGTTGTTGGGACAATCCCCCAGTTAACTCTAAGTCTAGCTAAAAATAGTGAACTAACTGAAATAAATGAAATAAGGCCCTCGAATGATGAGGACTCACACTTCAAATGCTGAGGTGGAGGATCTGAACAGTGGCGACTAATGGTGTTGAGTTTGAGAACCTGCAACTGTATCATGAAATCATACAGTATAAAAGTATGCATTAATATTTTGAATGTACTGAGTAAGTGGGAGAAAATATAATTGAATATAAATTTCTCCAGCCATTGTTTGTTTTAGAAATCTCTTTGAGAAGGATTGATTTATTATCGAAAGAAGAATTTTCTGGCAAATGGCAGTTCTTGCTGAACTGAAATGACATGCAATGACCAACAAGTAAATTGAACTGAACTACTGAAGTAAACTAAAATGGTCAAGATGACCCTGGCTGATGATCAAAGACATGCCCTAAGTTTGAAAGTTCTTAGTCTAAAATACTGAACTGAACTGGGCTAAACTGATAGATCTGGAACTGAACGGAGTTGCTTATTCTGAAATTGGACTGGGCTAACTAGTGGGAGAGTCTGTAACAGACATATAACCACGTGAGCTAGACGTGGAGTCTGATGTATGCACCCCACCGGTAGGATCCAATATACATTTTCAGGGTATAAAGGCATGAACTAGGTGATCAAGAAAGTCTGGGGCCAATCAGGACAAGTAATATTGTAACCTACGCTGGCAACATAGTTCTGGGAACCTGGGTGTGCTGGAACCCTGGCCCGCTCGGTGCTAAGTCCTACTTCCACTGAAAAATCTAAACTGAACTACTAGGCTGATAGATTGAAACTGTGGTCCAAGACTAATCAGGGACATATAACTGAAAGTACCTTGAGAGTCTGGTCGGACCAGATTCTGAAACTGGGTTCTAAACTGGTCAGAGCTACTTATCTAGAAGCGTCATAACCGTCTAAGAAAAAACTGTAATATGAACTTAGGTCTTGAGGCTGGTTAGAGCTATATATCTAAAATGTCATGACCGCCTAATGGACCAATAAAATGGGTTCTGAATCTGATTCTGATAACTGGGAGGCACCACTGACACCTCAGGAAAAGACCGAAGTCAAACTAATCAGTTGAATATTTTTAAATAGTTTTTAAGAGGTTCTACATTCTAACGGAACTGAACTACTAAGCAGCTAATAGAGATCTCAACTCATTCCAACAACACGGAAATTCCATATAATGGCAAAATTTCAAGAATTAAAGAAATCTTATCCGACAAGGCTAAAGTCATTCTTATCAATGGAGTATTTACTCAACATATAAACAATAAGAAATACTAGAAAATTTATCCCAAATCCCACTTCACAAACTAGATGAAATTTAATACACAAATATTCTTTACTCGAAAATTTAGGGCTTAAATTCACTTTGGCAAGAACATCAACAATTCAGGTAAGAACTGATGGAGATCATATAAATAATAAGAAAGGACATCATTCTAGGTGAAATTAACAAATAATAACATGTAATTTCTTCATATTCAAAAGCTCAAGGCTTAAACTGATAGAGAAACTATGGAGGAATTTTAGGGGACACAAGGGAAGAATAATTTTTCTTGTTGAATTCCCACATACCTGAGTTGAAGTTTCTTGAAGGAGAAAGCTTGGACTGCTGCAATGGAGGAAAACCCTAGGCTTGCTTGAAGGGTTCTTGAGAGGAGAGCTTACGATGACTTTTCTGAAAACTTAGAGTGGGAATGAGGAATGAACCATTTTTCTCTACTAATAGGTCTTAATTTATGAATAAAATGACGTAGTTTGAAGTTTAAGGGAATAGGAAGTTACTAAATAGCCCTTAGAAAGTTGCAGGGAAAAACTGTCAGGTGACCCTATGACCACGACTCGTGATGACACTCGTTAGGTGCACTGGCTAGCAATTTACTAGAGCTGGTAAAGGGGGACTTAACGAGTTGTTACTGGTGACCACGAATCATGGTCACCATCCGTCAAGTACACTGCCCAACTATTTAAATTTCTGACTCAGCCTGCTCACGAATGACCTAACGGGTCGTGGTGACTAACCACGGCTTGTGAGGTCTTCTGTTGGGTACACTGCCTCTCCCTTATCCTATCTCAATCCTCCTTCCCACGACTGACCTAACGAGTCGTTAGGTCTCTCAACGACCCATTAGGTGAGTCGTTCTATGACAATTTCTACAGATTTCTAGATTTTTTGAATTTAAGTCCCGGATCTAGTCTTTGAGTTTCCGGGACATTACATTTTTCTATGATAAATTACTAAATTATTCCAACAACTAATAAAGAAGTAGCAAATGATGCAATATGTAATGTAATTGTTGCAGTAATTATAACAACTATAGCGAATCATAAGTTTTTTATAATAGATT
>JACEIK010000282.1:456678-479627 GCA_018107945.1 Datura stramonium
AAATAGTCAAGATCTTTAGTTCAAGGTCTGATTTGAAAGTAATTAAATGCTATATTAGCAATTCTATTTTACTCTTTTATTTTGTGAGTCCTTAACGATATGAAACGACTGATGCGTCAGTTAGTTTCAAAAGAATTATTTAAGTTTTGAGAAAGACTTTCTAGGAAATATGCGCATGTCTTGCTATCACAATCCAAGTGGCCGTGATTAGCACCCATACTAATCCTCCGGTGGGTGAACTAACTATTCACAACTAATTACCCGAAACCGTCAACAATTATTAGAGATAGATCACATATGAAAATGAATAAAGGAAGCATCACTGAAATAAAAAGGAAAATAATAACAACCCGCTATTTAAAACACTCCCAGAACCTAATAGTTATTGTACACGAGGACATCTATCTAACATTGTCTAAGAGTAATCGAGAAAAGTAAAGAACAAGAAATAATCGATGTCTGGACAAGAGATATCTTCTGCGGGGGAGTCGAACAACATATCTTGAGCTGCTCACCTTTCTATGAATTTGTTGCTACTTAAGAGGTGATGTCAAGATGAGCTTTGGGGATCGAGATCTGCACTCAGAAAAGAAGTGCAGGAGTAGTGTCAGTACAAAATACAGTACTGGTAGGCATCATCGATCTACCTTAAATAATAACATATATAAGTGAAACAACAATATACAATCACCTCAGGACACAATTTCAATAATTAATACTCATTCAAAAATTCAATATGTGTAGGGTGCTAGCCAGCCCGCTCACTAGATTGGGCCTCACTGCAGTGGTCACTTGACCATTGCCACGGTCTCATCGCAGCGGAATATGTTCCACTGCAGCGGTACTTCCGTGACAATAGCTCGACTTAGTTGCACACCCACTATTTTTTTTAACTCTTTTCAACATGCTACTCATCATGTTCATCCAAGCTATTTATTGTTGCCATTAAAAGTTCTATGTACCACAACCACAGGGAATATACAATGAACCATTCACGCTAGATTTCACAACTCTTCTTTCAAGTTCCACATTTCCAGACTGATCTTATTGCTTTACACTCAGTTAGACAACGTAACGAATGATGATATACTGGGCACACACCTCCGTCACATCACCATGAACGTTCCAACACTGAACAACGATGTACACACATGCCAGAGGGTCTAATTTCTGCCCTTCCAGTCATGACCTGCAGGGAACTCTATAAATTCATGTACTGTACCGGCGTGGTACCCGCTTCCACTCATCTTATCGTCCAGATGTTCCCCTCGAACACGAGCCACTCAATCATCATTGCTCGCTCGGATGCTCCCTTTGTACATGAGCCACTCATATCAGGACAATCTGGTTATCCACTTTTATTTCACACATCTAGATATTTTTCTACTCAGTCAGTTTATTTGACCCTTTGGAGGTCTCATCTTACCTTCCTCAAACTCGAAGACTCACACAATTCATGGATCACGTTCGGATAATACAAACGAATATAAACAGCCTCTCAGCATCTAATTTCCATATTACATAAATAACGATTTCATAGCTAATCATTCAATAGTAGAATTCAACAAAAGATTATAACAACAAGTAATGTTCGGAGACTAATTCATACATAATAATTCCGTACACATATACACTATTATCTAAAGTCTAACACCTTCTAAACCATAACCTACCTTGGTTGAAAGATTGGGACCACAAGTTACTCCGCTGGAGCCATGCCTTTCCTCAGCGCTCTCGAATGTTCAAAATATAGAACAAAAGATTAAAGGATAATTCAATAGACTATTTCGGGAAACAAGGATTTTAGGAATTCAACCCCGCCCCATTCTACCCATTCAGGGGGTTTTAATCATTGCCCGCGAATAAGTCATCCCACTACAATCCTACCATGATCATTCAACCTCGGTTCATGAGGTTTCTATTTTTCAAACCCTCTTTCAAGCAGTTTTAACACTACACTCCCCACTTCTACACAACTCTAGGTCTCCAATTTTAGGAATGATGAACTAGCACCATCACATTCATCCTAAGGAATAATAATTACATGCTTATAGACCTAGGAATCAACAAACTTCAACACAACCAATTTTTCCTACTCTTATAGTTCTAGGGTTTTCAACTTGGAATTTCCACCATTGCAGGTCCCCCTTTCGATTCTACGAGGTTAGGGAATCAAAGTAAGGAGAATTGACTAAGATTCTTACCTTTGAGAAGGGAAACTGCTCTGCACTTTAGGAGTTTTCTTTGAGTTCTCACTGATTGTGTTTTGAAATAATGGGGTAGACCCCTTGAAATTTCACTTAAAATCCACTTACTGATTTCCGTCGTCCATTGTAGCGGTCACATTTTCACTATGGACCCACTATAGCACCCAAGACGCAGTCATAGCGGATTCGATGGTATTTCCCCTGGTCTATTACAGCGGGCCTCCGACTGTTGTAACGGTCTCTCTACAACAGTTATCCCTCCGCTGCAGCGGTCTCCCGTAACCAGTAGCTCCCATTTCTTGCACATAGACTATTCCCTAGCTTCAAAATTCCACTAACATCTACTCAACACCTTCCCACCAATACTTAGACTAGAGAGAGGTGTTCTGACTTATTTCCCCCCGTAAATACAAATGAGTCATTACACCAGATACCAATTAAAATACTATTCATTCCTGAACGGCCTACAAAAGAAATAAAGAGGACATACCATATTCTACAAATAGTTGTGGATATTTGTTCTGCATGTCGGCCTTGGTCTCCCAAGTGGCTTCCTCTATGGAATGATTCTTCCGCTACATCTTTACCATTCCAATCTCCTTTGATCTGAACTTGTGGAACTCTCTATCTACTATAGCCACGGGCTCTTCCTCATAAGACAAGTTTTCATCCAGCAATACTGAGTCCCATTTGATTATGTACAGTCTATCCCCATGGTATTTCTTCAACATGAAGACATGGAAGGTTGGATGTATTCTTGACAGTCCTGGAGGCAAAGCAAATTCATAAGCTACTTCCCTCACACGCTGAAGGATCTCAAACGGCACAATATATCTCGGGCTAAGCTTGCCCCACTTTTCAAACCTTATCACCCCTTCATGGGGGAGACCCTGAGAAACACTTGCTCTCCCACCATGAACTCCATATTCGTCACCTTTCTGTCTACATATTGCTTCTTCTTGCTTTGAGCCGCTACCAGTAGTTCCTGAATCATCCGAACCTTTTTTAAGGAATCTTTAAGTAAGTCAGTGTCCCAAGATCTCACCTCGAATACATCGAACCATCCGATTGGAGACCTGTATTTTCTCCCATACAAAGCTTTGAATGGCGCCATGCCAATACTTGGGTGATAACTGTTATTGTAAGAAAATTCTGGAAAAGGTAAAAATTTATCCCAATGGCCACCAAAATTAATCATGTAGGCCCGAAGAATGTTTTCTAACACTTGAATTTTCCTTTTCGACTTCCCGACTGTCTGGGGATGGAAGGCAGTGCCTAAATCCAACTTGGTACCTAGTTCTGCCTGCAAGGTCCTCCGGAAATGAGAGGTGAATTGTGTGCCCCTGTCCGAAATGATCGAAACTAGCATGCCATGAAACTGAAACACTATTCACTTACAACTTGGCTAGTCTCTTAGCGTTGTAAGTAACTTGAACAGGTAAGACGTGGGAAGACTTAGTCAGACTGTAAAATATGACCCAAATGGAGTCAAACTTCACCAACTTCTTTGGAAGACCAACCATGAAGTCCATCACTATCTGCTCCCACTTCTACTTTGGGATGGCCATCCTCTGAAGTACTCCCCTAGGCTTCTGATGTGCATATTTTACCTGCTGACAGTTTAGGCATTGGGCGACAAGATCAACAATGTCTCTCTTCATTCTTCCCCACCAATAATGCCATTTCAAGTCATGATACATTTTAGTAACCCCAGGATGGATAGAGTACCTTGATTTGTGAGCTTCTGACAGGATGGTTTTGATCAATTTATGTCACAACTAGAGGTGGGACCCCGGACCGAGACATGGGACCTAGAACCACAAATGACTCCAAGTCGAACCATGACATAAACATAGTAACTAAAAAGCATATCGTAAAGCAGAATTTGGTAAATTGAAACATGAATAAGAGGAAGTCTGAGTAACATAACCATTATAAATAGAGTCAACACTCGACAAAGCTGAAAATCTACATAATGTCTGATAAGCCTCTAACATATCTAATGAGCCGATGGGATAACATCCCCAACTAGCTCTCTAAAGTATGAAACTGAATATAACATAACAAATGCTAAACTGAATGTCCTGGGATGATGAAGGCTCACCAACGATGGGGACTGAACTAAATTGTAGGGAGATGGACTAACGGCGGAACTGAGTATAATCGTATGGACCTGTATCATGAAACAATACAGCATAGAGTATATGGTCAGTACTTAGAATGTACTGAATATGTAAGATAATAAAAATATTTTGAGTAAATGTTTATTAAAGTCATGCATATAAACATAAATCATAAGATCATGAGAGTAAGAACTGCATGCTGAAATCTGAATCTGATACATATATAGTCATAAGGTGAATATCATATATGAACAGAAAGACCTAAAGCTAAAATAGAAATCATATGAGTTGTAATAGCTGAAATCATAAGTAAAAGCTCATAAACTAATCATTGGGTCAAACTTGTTGTAAAACATAATATCATAAGTCATGAACATGAATAACTAAAATCATCAGGAATAATGGGAGACTCATCACGACGACACCATCACGATAAAGCTTAAATGATTCCCCAACTATTACACTCAAGTGGACAGAGCCGCCTAAAACCTTTCCAGGGCTAAGGATGCTACCAGGATATCGATATCAAGCTGAAGACCCTTTTAGGGGCAGGGGAAAACTCACAAGAGAGGTCACAATGTAAATATATACCTACGTTGGCGCGTAGTTCTGAGACCCGGGGTTTACCTGGGCTATACAATACTCCTAAAAATATGCAAGGTGCTCCCATAATTTTTCAATGACGCTGAAATCATAATTACATGCTTAGTCTGAAATCTGAAAATTCGGGAGTCCTGGCTCCAAACATACCGTAAGCTGATAATGGGAGTATTGATTCCAAACCATATGGTAAGTTGATTTTATAAAACTGAGCTAAATCATGAAAACATTCTTAACTTGTGAGGGCGTGCCCAAATCTTAAAATCATGCCAACTTGAAATAGACTTCATAAGTCAAAAATCATAGATTCATACATGGATAATTTATAAACATTCATTTAGGCTAGATATCTCATCAAACTTGAAATCATGAATCATAAACTTGACTTTTCATAAAACTTATATAATAGGGAATAATTTTCTAAAACTTAAAATTATGAATTCATAATCATTTTGTATATAAAATATGCCCATAAATCTTAGAACATGCTTTGAAATATGAGAAAAATTGACCCATAGGCATATAATGGAGAATTTCATGAAATTGGGTTAAAATCCTATAAAATCATAAACTTGAATTAAGACTTGATTTCATGAACTTGAGGTGAAATTTGGTTATGAGAGTGAAAGGAAACTCTCATTCATAGCCCTATATACCTCGGCAATCTAATTCTCAACTGGTCTTTGAAAGACCAAGAGAATTGGAGAAGAATTGATAGAATTTCTAGATTGTTCTTCTAAGAGAAATCAAAGATTTGCATGCATGGGAAAGTATAATGACTTGACATGGGCTAAACCCTCTTAAAACATTCCTTTTAGGGCTTAAAATGACTTAGTTTAGGGCTTAGGAGCTTAGAAATTACAAAAACGCCCTTAATAATTCACCTGGAAAAGTGATTCTGCCAGTCCCAACGAGGGACCTAACGAGTCGTTGGGTCCATTAACAACTCGTGGTCCTCACCCATTGCCACTACTGGAATCTTCACTGTAATATGAACTTCCCAACCAATGGAGGACTCGATGGGTTGTTAGGTGGAACGATGACTCATTTCATGCATTCGTCGTCACCACTGGAAGTTTCATCCTCCTTCCTCAGCCACCCTGACACCGACCCACTTGACAAGTCGTGAAGTGAGACCACGACTCCTTCTTTCACCCATTAAGTCTCCTGGATTTTAACTTACTCAGCACACAATGGGACTACTAATGACTCATTGGGTCACACCACGAGTCATCACACCATCCATAGTGACTCCCTGACAACAAATCTTCGCTGGACTGGCACCCCTTGACGGGTCACTCAACGATTCAAGTGACCTGACGAGTCACCTGACAAGTTGTTCTGTGAACTGGTGCAGATTTTCCTAATTCAACCCTCGGGTATGATCTTAGGGACTTTCGGGGTATTACAATATCTTCCCCTTAGGAACATTCATCCTCGAATGTAGACTAAACATACTGAAAGGCTAGCAAGGAATTGTAATCCCAATTACTAAACATCTGAACTGTAAACTGACGGAGTGACTGACTCTGGACTGATACACCTGACTGAACTAAAATCATGCATCATATATACATGCTACAACATGAAAGGACCAAGAGACATGAACTTGACATGAAACTGAATAGATAACTAAGCAGGAAACTGATACCTCATGCTGAAACTGAGTCGAAAGGGAAAAGATACGGGTTTCTAGCCATCATATCTACTTCGGCTTCCCTCATAGCTCCCTCAACAAGCTGATTTCCCTATAAAACCTTCACTGAAGCTACTTTCTTGTTTCTCAACTTTCGAACATGATGATCAAGGATCTCAATGGTAACCTCCTTATAGGTAAGGCTATCCTTCACACCTATGTGCTCCACTAGGACAACTAAGGCCTAGTTACCAATGCACTTCTTCAATAGAGATACATGAAAAACTAGATGTACCAAAGATAATTCCTCTGGTAGCTCCAAATCATATGCCACTTTGCCCACTCGCCTTAGAATCTTGTAAGGACCAACATATCGGGGACTTAAATTCCTCCTTTCTTTTCGAACCTCATCACTCCCTTCATGGGAGACACCTTCAAAAATACCCACTTATCAACTTCAAACTCAAGCTCTCTTCGTCTAACATCCGCATAAGATTTTTGATGACTTTGAGTTATTTTCAATATTTTCCTAATAAGCTAGATTTTCTCCATGGCCTCATGAACTGAATATGGACCTATCAACGTAGCCTCGCCTACTTCAAATCATCTGATAGGTAATCTACACCTTTGCCTAAGAGCCTGAAATGGATCCATCTAAATGATGGAGTGGTAACTATTATTGTAGGCAAACTTAATGAGAGGTAAATGATCATCTCAACTACCCTTGAAGTCAATCACACACGCTCTCAACATGTACTCAAGAGTCTGAATGGTCCACTCAGCCTGGCCATTTGTCTGCGAGTGAAAAGTTGTGCTAAGCTTGACCTGAGTACCAAGTCCCTTCTGAAACTATCTCCAAAACTGTGAGGTAAACTAGTACCTTTATATGGGATGATGGTCAAAGGAACTCCATGTAACCAAACTAACTCCCGAATGTACAATCTATCATAATCCTCAACTGAATCGGTAGTTTTGACCGGTAGGAAATGTGCTGCTTTGATCAACTTGTCTACAACTACCCAAATAGATTCATATTGTCGATGTATACGAGGAAACCCTGTGATGAAGTCCATATTAATATATTTCCACTTACATGTAGGAATACTAATGTCTTGTAGCATACCTCCAGGTATTTGATGCTTAACTTTCACTTGTTGATAATCCGGGCACTTAGCCACAAACGCTACTATGCCTTCTTCATGCCATTCCACCAATAGACCTCCTGGAGGTCACTGCAGATATTGGTGGCAACTGGGTGGATAGAATATCAAGAGTCATAAGCCTCACCCAACATCCACTTTCTCAACTCATCAACACCCCAAACATATAAACGACCCTAATAATAAAGTACATCATCTCCCCCTTGGGAGAAGACCTCCACCTTCTAATTCTGGACAGCTTCCTTTAGCTTTACTAAGATAGGATCCTCATCTTACCTAACCTTGAACTTGATTACCAATGAAGATTCTGAACCATTCTGAATAATTACACCACCGTCTGCCGAGTCAACAAGGCGAACCCCTAAATGAGCAAGCCTATGGATATCCTTTGCTAACTCCTTTATCCCATCCTCAACATTAGACACACTCTCAATGGGCAGCCTACTAAGAGCATCCGCCACTATATTGGCCTTTCCCGAATGAAAAAGGACACTTATGTCATAGTCCTTGAGAAGCTCTAGCCACCCCCTTTGTCGCGAATTTAGGTCCTTTTGAGTGAACACATACTGAAAGATCTTACGGTCCATGGACACATCCACATGCACCCCATAAAAGTAGTGCCTCCAAATTTTCGATAGGACACTACGACTGCCAGCTCTAGGTCATGTGTCGGGTAATTCTTCTTGTGAGTCTTAAGTTGTCTAGAGGAATACACAATAACCTTACTATATTACATCAATACACAGCCGAGACCAAACCTATAGGCATCAAAATACACAACAAAACCATTCATGCTCTCCAGCAATCGAGAGTTATCCACTAAGAACATTACTTTCCCTTTAACAAGAAAGTCGTACAAGTTCGAGCTCAAATTAAGAGTTACCAACCACACCATACTATGGTCTACCTGTACACCACCACCTTATTCGAGCCTATCACTTATGGTTATCCCATGGCTCCTTGTAGTTAATGCTACTCAAAGATTCCTCCAATCTCCCAAGCTTGGCTAGTAACTACGCTTCATGAACTTCTACACACCTAGCACCTTAGGCATGAATAAAGTGTTGTCCTGAACATACATGTTGTAACCATCATTTACATCATGGGGAAACATACATCGGGTTTAGAGTAGGTCGATCGTGAGCACGAATAGTTCAAGAAATCTAAGCTGGGCATATACCTGATATAGCACGATCTTATGAGTCGCTAAGGCAAATATTAAGGATTGAGTTCATAGAGCTGAGCATGCTTAGAGGCATGATTTTACATACATAATGAGGGTCATGACATTAAGTTGAGATTTATGAAATCATGGAAGAAGACTGTAATCACCATCTAAAGTGGTTACTTCTCACTCTACAAATCTGAACACGAATACATGTAATGAGTACTTGGAACTTGGACATAGGCATAACATGTTCACACATGGCATGAGCAGAGTATCGTATTAACTGAAGTATGGGAATACACCTGAATATGCTTGTATTGATCTTCCATAGTTATTGATTGTTGCGACCCAGTACACGCGCAAGCGTACGCGGTCGTACAAGTAATATAGTGACTCTGAAGAGCCGGATGTCGAACCCACAGGGACTGGTCTAATTCAGCGAATATTCAAGTTTAAGTTCTATATAAAAATTTCACAAGTGTTGGTTTTAAAGATTTAGAAGTTTTATCTAAATCTACAATGATCACAATTAATGTTGAAATACAATAATGAGAAGCATCTAGAGTTAAGGCCTGATAATTATGCAATGCTACAATTCACATTGGTTCAAGTGTATGAAATTCAATTGTTGTCTTATAGAGTTAATATGAAATGTTCATGGTCTTTCGAGCCTCTAAACACAACAAACTAGCCTCACACCTATATTATTGAGTGGGGATGTGACGTCCTAATTCATGAGAAATTAACAATATGGATGTGGTTCATGGGGTTTATGCCCTTGATTATGGACTTTTGCACCTCGAATCATTTTACCTAGAATTAACTATACAACTACGTCTGAGAGTGGTGATGTTACAATTTAATCCTACTTTCTAGCTATCTTCCCATTTAATTAACCAAGTAAGGTAAATTAGGTATAATTACTATCCTAACAGTGAATCATATCTTGAAGAAAAGAACTTGCTCCCTGTATTCTTTCATTCTAACCTAGGGTTACTCTTTAGAGCCTTTGTCTAAACTTAACAAATTCATTTCAATGGTGATCAAGCATCAAGACAACAATTAATGTGAACACAAGGCAAAACAACAAAGAAACTTGAACCAAAGATGAAATTATGCAAATACATTCATGTCTTGTGGCCTCAACCCTAGAAGAAGGATTTTAGCCACTCATATTCATACAAACACTAAAAAATATGTTTAAAGTGAAGTACTTACAAGAATAATTAAAAGAGAATGAAAGAATTCAAACCCTAGGTGAAGTTCTTCGTTTCTCCCTTCGCTCCTCTCTGCTTTCCTAGAATATTTTTGTGATGCTGATTTTAGAAGCTAAGGGTTCAATTTATAATAATTGAAAAAGTGTCAAAATTTGTCGTAGGTGACCTGGAGCTATAATAATTGAAAAAGTGTCAAAAAATTTTCGTGGGTGAAATAGCTCCATGTCATGCTGCTGGTCGCACATCACAGCCAGCATGACACGACCTTTTCGCGCAGGCCTACTGGACGTTGGCATCGGGCATGGCATGGGCGAAGGTGTGCGCCTTGCCTGTCGTGGCACGCTGCCAGACGCTGCATTTACTTGTTATTGCACGACACTATCGTGCAGGGCTACTGCCTTGTCCAACCCTTGCATGCGCATGATGTTCAACACTAGCATGCCATTTGCCGGGCCTAGCATGGCACGCTGCCTAGCGCGCTGCCTGCCCGGCGTGGCATGCTGACGTGCACTAACAACCCTCCTCTCATGCGACATCATTCTTCCTTATTGACATTCAGTCCATGATTTTTCATGATCCTTAACCATCATATTTAGTCCCTCCTAAGCATGTTACACCTACAAAACAAAGACTAATCATATTGGTTAATTCGACACAAAAATATACACAAATACATGAGAATGTAATTACTTAAATTAACAAACATGGTTAAAATTAAGTTATAAAATAGCACTTGGATACATAAATATGCCCAAGATCGCTACCCTATACTTAAAGCCTTGTTCGTCCTCGAATAACTCCCTTACCTCTCATGCACACGAAGGACTCGCAAATAACTCATTGAAGTAAGACGACTCAAGCTAAGGCTACACCAGTTGATTTAGATAACAAGTTTCAAATAGAGCATGTGATATGTACAACCAACTAAAAGAACATAGAACTAAGTTAAGACTCCCTAACCTCAAGAATCGACTCTAAACTCAGCAACCTCATGCAATTTCACCAATCAAGTAGTCCAACATGAATTTCATCCTTCCTCAAACATGTGCCCTCACAACAAGAGAGATACCTATTTTTACTCTCAATTTTTCAAAATACATAAACATGGGCATATGAATAGGACTTACGCTCACTCCCACAAGGAATTTACATGCAACATGTAATGATCCATAAGCTTTCCCTTAGTGTTTTACTTCACTAATTTAGGAATGTACGGAAGTAAGATCAGATAGGACTTATTAGATTTTAATGTAAGCTAAGAGATGGGTCGGTACTATGCCGGCCAGTAATAATGACTATCTTCCCCAAGTGCTTTTAATACATCAGTTTTGCTCATTAAGCTCCTTCTCTTTTCTTCTTTTACTTCATGTCTTGTTCTTTTCAACTCTCAATATACTCTTTGTTTCCCCATTTCATTAGGCACACTTAGGTTATCAGTAGGGAGTACTTAAGAAACTTTTTCATTCTTTTGTTCTCTTACTCCCTACCATTACTTATACATTTTCAAGCAAGTTCACCTATAGTCTTTTCTTCAACTCCCACAACAACTATTTTCCTTCTTTTTTCAAATTCTCACTCCTATACTCTTTTACATTTTCACTTAAGCGCTTAGGAGTTCTAGATCAAATTTAAAGCTTATTGAAAGAAAGGGATTAACTTTTATTGTTGCTAGAAAAGAATACGCTAAAGGCTCAATGGGGCTAACTAGAATCAGACATTCAAGGTAGGTAAACTAAGTGATAAAAATTAGGCCTATCCAAAGGAATGCCTAATCATCTCCTACAATTGACATCCTCATTTTGTTTTGTATACACACCAAGCAAGTTCTAGACACTACACAATAGCATGGGATATACAAAAAAACCTTACACTCAGTGCACACGCTCAATTCAAGACAAATTCAGTAGACTCTTAACTCAGCTAAGCATACAAAGTCATATTCGAGAGCCTAGGTGTCTCAAAAAAATTATACAATTACTAAACATGCTTCTCAATTAACACCACTTTCATCTAACAATCATGTATAGAACTCAACAAGAACGTCAAGCTATCAATCAGCTAAGGATTCAAAAACAAAAATCTACTGACTAATTTTTCCTCAATACGGTCATCATCCATCCATTATCGAGAAAAGTCTCTAACTATGACTAAAATAGTTATTTACAGACACAGAAAATTCTCAATTCAAAGTTGCCCCCTACAAAAATGATCGAAAAGAAAAATTAAAAGAGTGGGTGAACTGTGCTCAATTCAAAATTTTTCAACAAAAACATTATACCCAACACCACATTCACTTGACATCTCTTAGCACAAAATTTTGAAATTTCCCTCACCCTACATTTAAATTATGCGATGTCCCCAAAGCTTCATGTAAAATCAAGACTAAGGTGAGAGATACTTCCTGAGGCCTCTAGGTCTAGCTAGCAACATGTTTTCCTCCATTTTTAAATACGTGGGTCACCGATAGCACACTCATCTTTTTGTCCATGCTCCTCAACTTCAGGGTACTCAGACTTTCCCTCAATATGAGCTTAAGTCACCAAAACAACAACAAAAGGTGAAAATAAACAAAATCAAAACAATTTTTTTTACCTGTGGTACTCTTGGGTTGCCTCCCAAGAAGCACCTGATTTTACGTCGCAACACGACATGGACAACCCTTTTAAGGATATCCTCAAACAAGTATTCCTTTTTTGGAACCATCTTCTCCACTTTTTATTTTTAGAGGGAACAGTCTCCACCCTGTCCCTCTTTTCTTCCATCATCTTCTTAAACTTCTGCCCTCCATCAAACTCGGGCTTAAGTGTCTACATATCTTGCAACAGTGGACCCATAGAATCCACCACCTCACACTTAGCATATGTGATCACACTAGTCTTGCAAAAATCTCTGTATTGTGTGGGTGGGTTGATCTCCTGGTAGACTCTGAAAAGCTCTTCCTCATCATTGACCCTCATTTTAAGGGTACCCACTCTCACATAAATGATAGCTCCACCAATATTAAGGGTACCTTGTAATCAACTTTAAAATCAAGAATGATGAAATCAACAGGTATAATAAATTTACCTACTTTGATTAGAAGGTCCTCAATAATCCCCTCCAAAGCCACTATTGACTCCACTATTGACTTATTTTCCAGCTGCAACATCACTCTAGTCGTCCTTGGTTTCCCCAAACCCAATGTGTTGAAAAAAGATAGAGGGCATCAAATTCACTGCCACCCCTAAGTCACATAAGGATCTCGTGATTCCAGCTTCACCAATTTGTATGGGGAGGGTGAAACTCCTTGGGTCTTTGAGCTTTTTCTACATTTTTCTCATCACCTTATAACTGCATTCCTTAGTAAGTGCCATAGTTTGTACATCCACCAGCCGTACTTTGTCGGCCACCACATCTTTTAAGTACTTGGAATACTTCGGCATACCCCGCAAAACATCAAGTAAGGAAAAATTTATGTGAAGCTCTTTGAAGATATCAAAGAACTTCTTAATACATGCTTCCTCATTGCTTTTCTTAAGTCTCTGCGAGAATAGTGGTGGTGGTCTCTATACTGGCTGCAATGATGATTTTGCATTATGTGTTACAACACTCTCATTATCTCCTCTATCAGCTGATTGACTCGGTCTAACTGGGTCTAGCTGCACCTCATTTTTCTTTTCTTTTTGTGTTGTGTCAGCCAATTGCTTGCCACTCCTCAGACTGATGGCATTGACCTATCGGGGGTTTGTATCTGTATCACTTTGTAACCATCCTTGAGGTCTGTTATGCTGAGCAACTGCCAACTGACCCATCCGCTTCTCTAAATTTCTAGTGGCCATCTGTTGATTCTTCAAGTCCGAGGTCATTCTTGCCTGATTTTCTGCCATCTGGGTCTGGGTGGCCATGATTTTCTACAACATCTCCTTAATATTTCTATTGCTAGATTGCCCACTATTTTGCTTGTTCTGCTGCTGGTACTACTGTTGATGAGGTTGGTGGTAGCTTTGACTTTAATTACCACCCCAAGAGAAATTTGGGTGATTCTGCCAGTTCTTGTTGTAGGTGTTCCCATAAGTATGATCATTCCTCTGCACATTACCTACAAAATTCACTGACTCTGGATTTGCTCTGTAAAAGTCTGCACTCTGCCTATTGTTGTCATATATCTCACACCACCTAGAAGCTGATTGAATTGCATTAACCTGTGTCTGTGGCTGGGTCATACTTAGTTTGCTGAACTGAGTCATCATTTGGTGTTGTAGTAAAGCTAACTATGCCGCCAAAGCATTGAAACTATCTACCACAATCAGCCCTACTACTCTTTTTCCTGCCCTTCTGGATGACTCACTATGCCACTCCGGATTCCCTTGCGTGTTCAGTAGAGTGTACATCTCATCATATGTCTTCTCAAGTGCTTGCCCACCCGATGTGGAGTCTAGCAAAATTTTTGTGTGTGGGTCTAGACTTTCCACAAAGGTGTGGGATAACACCTTATTACACTGCTGATGATGGGGTCAGTCTCGCAATAATGACTTGAACCTCTCCAAGGCCAAGTATAAGTTCTCCTCAGGCCGCTTCTTGAAACTTAACATCTCACTTCTTAGCTTGGCAGTCTTGCCTAAAGGGAAGAATCTGATGAGGAACATCCTTTCTAGGTCATCCCAAGACGTGATGGAATTTGGTGGCTCTGCCTTCATCCACCTCTTCGCCTCTCCCAACAGTGAAAATGGGAAGAGGGTGAGTCTGACATAATCATTTGACACTCCGGTGGGGACAAAAATGTCACTAATCTCCAAGAAATTCTGTAGGTGCTGTTGTGGGTCCTCATGTGTCATTCCCGTGTATTGCCCACTTAAATGCAACAACTGAACCATATTCTACTTCAGCTCAAAGTTCCCTTCGAGCTCCGATTTGCAGATGCTGGAAGTCACATTTGTCGTGAGTGGGATTGCCACATTATGAACAGGTCAGGCTACCATTGGCTCAGGCAATAACTCTTCTTGCCTAACTGGTGGATTCTGTTGTGTCTGCTCCTGTAACTGCTGCAACTTCCGCTCTAGAGCCTCCCTTCGGAGCAAGTGCAATTATTGTTTAGGCTCTAATAAAGGTTCCACAAGCTCTCTATTCCTAGCCAGTTCTGCAATGATAATCTGTTACTTGCAATAAAGCAGACTAAGACCAAGTTTTTCAATACTTATGAAAAATAAAAATCACACAAAAACTAAAAATTCACTAAATGCTGCCAGTCCCCGGCAATGGCGCCAAAAACTTGTTGCATTCCAACGCACGCGCAAGCATACACAGTCGTACAAGTAATATAGTGACTCTGAAGAGCCGTATGCTGAACCCACAGGGACTGGTCTAATTCAGCGAATATTCAAGTTCAAGTGCTATATTCAAATTTCACAAGTGTTGGTTTTAAAGATTTAAAGTTTTATCTAAATCTACGATGATCACAATTAATTTGGAAATACAATAATGAGAAGCATCTAGAGTTAAGGCCTGACAATCATGCAATGCTACAATTCACAATGGTTCAAGTGTATGAAATTCAATTGTTTTCTCATAGAGTTATTATGCAATGTTCATGGTCTTTTGAGCCTCCAAACACAACTAGCCTCACACCTACATCGTTAAGCGGGGATGTGACGTCTTAATTCATGAGCAATTAACAATATGGATGTGGTTCACGGGGTTTATGCCCTTGATTATGGACTTTCGTACCTCTAATCATTTAACCTATAATGAACTTCACAACTATGTCTGAGAGTGGTGATGTGACAATTTAATCCTAATTGTCTAGCTATCTTTCCATTTAATTAATCAAACAAGACAAATTAGGTATAGTTACTATCCTAACCGCAAATCATATCTTGAAGACAAGAACTTTCTCCCTCCATTCTTTCGTTCTAACTTAGGGTTACACTTTCGAGCTTTTGCCTAAGCTTAACAAATATATTTCAATGGTGATCAAGCATCAAAACAATAATTAATATGAATACAAGATAAAACAACAAAGAAACTTGAACCAAGGATGAAATTATGCAAATACATTCATGTCTTGAGGCCTCAACCTTAGAAGAAGGGTTTTAGCCATCATGTTCTTACCAACACTCAAAAACATGTTTAAAGTGAAGTACTTACAAGAATGATAAAAAGAGAATAGAAAGAATTCGAACCCTAGGTGAAGTTCTTCGTTTCTCCATTCACTCCTCTTTGCTTTCCTAGAATATTTTCATGATGCTGAGTTTAGAAGCTAAGGGTTCAATTTATAATAATTGAAAAAATGTTAAAAATCTGCTATGGGTGAAACAGCTCTGTGTCACGCTGCTGGTTACACAGCAAAACCATCATGACACGGCCTTACTGCGCAGGCCTACTGGATGTTCGCATTGGGCATGGCATGGGTGAAGGTGTTTGCGTTGCCTGTCGTGTCACACTGCTGGACGTTGCATTTACTTGTCGTGGCACGAAGCCATCGTGCAGGGCTACTGCCTTGTCCATCCCTTGCACGCACATGATGTTCAACACTGGCATGTCATCTGCCGGGTGTGGCGTGCTGCTTTCCTAGCGTGGCACGCTGCCTAGCATGCTGCCTGCCCGACATGGCATACTGGCGTGCGCTAATAGCCCTCCTCTCATGCAATATCATTCTTCCTTCTTGAAATTCACTCCATGCTTTTTCATGAGCCTTAACCATCATATTTATTCCCTCCTAAGCATGTTACACGTACAAAACAAAGACTAATCATGTTGGTTAGTTCGGCACAAAAATATACACAAATACATGAGAATGTAATTACTTAAATTAACAAACATGGTCAAAATTAAGTTATAAAATAGCACCTGGACACGTAAATATGCCCAAGATCATTGATACCGAATCTTCAAATTATAACCTCCCCCTTAGCTTAAAGGTCACCATTTTAAGGATCGAGCCCCTTCTTAAGGCTAGGCTAAAGTCACTATCTTTATACTTTCCATTCGCCTCTAAGGCTATCACTGAAGGCTTCATATTTATAACCTTTTCCTACCCTCCATGGGATGAGTCTCATACTAAAATGCTAAAGGGATATTATGCCTTATACTATGGTTCCTCATCCTAGAAACATGCAAGGATTGATATGAAAAACTCATAACATACCTGTGATTACATCCAGAGCAGGCTGCCACCTGCACTAGGTAACCTACCCTGCTGAGATGGGCGAGCTGATGGAGTCGCTGTTCTGGTGGCTGGAGAACTAGCTCTATCCTTGACCTGTCTAGATAATGGGCAATATTTAAGTATATGTCCGGGCTTACACGCCCAAAACAACCATCTCTGTCGACTAAACACTCTCCCGGGTGTTTCTTACTGCACTTCAGGCACATTGGTCGCCTGGACTGGGTTTCTGGAGGGGTGGATGCCTGGACTGGGCTGATGGGCAGTCTCTGAGTTTTTGACCAGGCTGAACACACCAAAAGTAAACACCTGAACCCGCCAAGAACTTCCCCGTGTGGTTCTTCCCACATCTCTTACAAGATGGATATGTAATCTCCCTTACCCTAGACTTGTTTCTCCGAGTCGGAGCTAGAGATCTCTGCTGAAGTTGAGAGTGGTTTCCACCACCTGACCCTTGCTGGAAAAACTCAAAGTTCCCCTTCCTAGATCTCTTGTTCCCCTTTCCTCTCTCCTTGAACTCGCTATTTTCTTTTGAACCAAGAAACTTAGGTGGATTCTTTCCTATGAAGTCTCGAACCCTAGTAGCTGTTGTCTCTCCGGTGGAGTCCGCGGATGCGATTGCCTGCTGGTTAACTTGAGTGGTCATGGCTCGTACCAACACTCTAAAGGCAGCCCCGAGCTCCAAATTCATAACCTTCCCAAACAGGGGGCCTACTAGAGTTAGTGGACTTGGCTGATATCCGTTGGTTCTTCGAGGAGACATACTTCTGTAAATACGTATAGTACCAGTTATAAGAGTCGAGAGTTGAACTTCATAGAACGAGATAGAATCCTGAAAGAAGGGAAGTTTCCTAAAATGTCTTGTAGTCTCTCTCCTATAAGTGTGGCGCGTCTCACACCCATGGAAAAGACTCTACTCAATACCGCTTTCTGACACCCTAGGACACTCTAAACCCTTGGCTATGATACCAGGTTTGTTATGACCTGAGATGGGATCTCGGACCGAGACATCAAACCTAGAACCACGAATGGCTCCAAGTGAACCCATGACATGATCATAGCAACTAAAAAGCATATCGTAAAGCGGAATTTGGTAAATTGAAACATGAATAAGTGAAAGTATGAGTAACATAACAATCATAAATAGAGTTAGCACTCGACAAAGCTGAAAATCTACTTAATGTCAATAAGCCTTTAACATGTCTAATAAGCTGATGGGACAAATCCCTAACTAGCTCACTAAAGTCTGAAACTGAATACAACATAACCAAATGCTAAACTGAATATCCTCGGAAGATGAAGATTCACCAACGATGGGTACTAAACTAAACTACGGGGAGCTGGACTAACAACAGAACTGAGTCTGTTCGTTTGGACCTATATCAGGAAATGATACAACATAGAGTATGCGTTCATTACTTGAAATGTACTACGTATGTAAGATAAGAAAAACATGCTGAGAAATGTTCATTAAAATCATGCATATAAACATAAATCATAAGATCATGAGAGTAAGGAATGCATGCTGAAATCTAAATATGAGACATATATAATCATAAGCTGAATATCATATCTGAACAGAATGACCCGAAGCTAAAATAGAAATCATACGACTTGTCGTAGCTGAAATCATAAGTAAAAGCTCGTAAACTGATCACTGGGTCAAACCTGCTGAAAATATAATATCATAAGTCATGAACATGAATAACTGAAATCATGAGGAACAATGGGAGTCGTCACAACCGACACCATTATGATCAAGCTTACGCGATGCCCCAACTATTACACTCAAGTAGGCAGAGCCGCCCTAAACCTTGCCAGGACTAATGACGCTACCATGATATCGATATCAAGCTGAAGACCCCTTTAGGGACAGGGAAGACTCACAAGGGAGGTCACAATGTTAGCACGTAGTTCTATGACTTGGGGTTTATTTGGATCCCTGGCCTACTCAGTGCTAGACACTACTCCTAAAAAATGCAAGGTTCTCCATCATTTTTAAATGAATTTGAAATCATAATTACATGCACAGTCTGAAATCTGAACATTTGGGAGTCCTGACTTCAAACATATCATAAGATGAAAGTGGAAGTATTGACTCCAAACCATATGATAAGCCGATTTTTTAAAACTGAGATAAATCATGAAAACATGCTTAACATGTGGGGGCGTGCCCAAAGCTTAAAATCATGCCTACTTGAAATAGACTTCATAAGTCAAAATCATAGATTCACACATGGGTAATTTATAAACATTCATTCAAGCTAGATATCTCATCAAACTGGAAATCATGAATCATAAACTTGACTTTTCACAAAACTTACATAATAGGGAATAATTTTCTAAAACTTAAAATCATGAATTCATAATCAATTTGTATATAAAATTTGCTCATAAATATGAAAAGATGCTTTGAAACATGAGGGAAATTGACCCATAGGCATGTCATGGAGAATTTCATGAAATTAGGTCAAAATCCTATAATACCATAAACTTGAATTAAGACTTGATTTCATGAACTTGAGGTGAAATATGGGCATGAGAGTGAAAGGAAACTCTCATTCATAGCCCTACGTACCTGTGTAAACTGATCCTCAACTTGTCTTTGAAAGCGCAAGCAAATTGGGGAAGAATTCAAAGAATTTTTAAATTTCTCTTCTAAGAAAATTCAAAGCTTTGCATGAATGCGAAAGTCTAATACTTTACATAGGCTAAACCCTGTTAAAACACTCCTTTCAGAGCTTAAAATGATGTAGCTTAGGTATTAGGAGCTTAGGAATTATGAAACGCCCTTAATAATTTTCTTGGAAAAGTGATCCTGCTAGTCCCAATAAGGGACCTAAGGAGTCGATAGGTCCACTGACGACTCGTGGTCCTCACTCGTTGTTGCTACTGAAATCTTCCCTGTATTATGAAATTCCCAACCAACGGAGGACTCGATGTTTCATTACATGGAATGAAAACTCATTTGATGCACTCATCATCACCACTGGAAGTTCCATCCTCAGCCACCCTGACAATGAACCACTTGATGAGTCGTGAAGTGACACCACGACTCCTTCCTTCACCCGTTAAGTCTCCTAGACTGCAACTTACTCATCACACAACGAGCCTACTAAGGAGTCTTTGGGTCACATCACGAGTCATCACAGCATCCGTAATGACCCCCTGACAATGACTCTTCGCCAGAATGGCACCCCTTGATGGGTCACTCAAAGATCTGTCAAGTGACCTGAGGAGTGGTTCTGTGACCTGGTGCAGATTTTTCTAATTCTTCTGATTCAGTCCTTGGGTATGATCTTAGGAACTTTTGGGGTACTACAACTCACCAACCCAGGGAACACATGCACGTTCCCTTATTCTCAGGACTCCTTCATCATCTAATGCTACCTCTTTAGTTTCCCCTCGTGAGACCTTGTGCCGAATCTTACCCAGTTTTGCATCCTCAAATTGCCTAACTTTCATTTCCTCTAGCAATGATGAGTTAGCCTCCACACTAGATAATATCCCTCCTATCTCTGCCAACATGAGTCTCACCAGACTTTAACTAAGGTTTGAACTTCTCTGGTCATCGGTTGCCGAGTCGCTTCTATATAATCCAAACTGTCCATCCTCACTGCTTTTTAGCTCAAGGCATCTGCCACCATATTAGCCTTTCCTGGGTGATACATAATTGTAACATCATAGTTTTTAAACAGCTCCATCTATCTCTGCTACCTCAAGTTAAGATCTTATTGGGAGAACACATACCGCAGGCTGCGATGGTTTGTGAACACCTCACAATGAGCCCCGTACAAGTAATGCCTCTAAATTTATAGGAGAACACTGCTACTGCCAACTCTAGGTCATGTGTGGGTAGTTCTTCTCATGAACCTTCAACTGCCTCAAAGCATAAGCAATGATCTGTCCTTTCTGCATTAACACAACATCCAACTCAGAACGTGAGGCATAATAATAAACTACAAAATATTTACCTTCCATCAGTAGTGCCAAGATAGATGTCGTAGTTAGAAGGGTTTTGAGCTTCTGAAAACTCTCTTCACATTCCTCGGACCATTGGAAAGGCACATCCTATTACACCCCATAAATTCACAACATGTAGATGGCCTATTCGCATGTTGGTTAAAAGTTTTGAATGCCATACATGCTAGGAAAAAGGCCCGGGGAAAGACCGGATAAGTGACACGTCGAACCATCGCAAGAGGAGGCTAGCAGACCTCCTCCGCGATGGACAGAGTGTCATGGAGGCTCACCTCAGCGATACACAGTGTGTCATGGAGGCTAGGATCCGCGATACACAGCGTGCCATGGAGGTGAGGTGCAACCTCAAGTATAAAAGCACAAACTTCGGTTTATATCTCATTTTCTCACTTTTGAATTTCAGTAAACGATAGAGAACAGAGAGGAACGAAGAATTATGATAAATATTCATCCGATTACGCCGTCAAATGCGGTTCAAACTCAAATTAACTCCAGATACCGAAGTATAAAGCTGCAGAGAACATTCCTGCGGAGTTAGTTTCGTGAAATTAGGCCAGCGAATCATCGTCCTACCGAGATAAGGTAAGTGGAATTGCTCCAATTTAGTGTCAATATATTCCTAGCTCCAAGTCGCGTGTTATGTTTAGTATGAATATTAGTATGATATTGGAATCATCATGACATGTATAGCGTGAAACTTACTAGCACGATATAAACTCTAATATAAAGTGTTAGAAACTATACAACATGCCCAATATGTGATTTAGTGAAATATGTTAGAATATTATTGTGTTCAGTTGAAACTTAGTAAAACAATATAAGTTCCCATAAAGTATTTCAGAAATAGAATGGTAGNATAGTATATACAGATACATTATCATCACTAGCCTCAGCATGTGGTATACGCAGTTAGTATTACTAGTTGAGACCGACTGTATTGTTTTGGGGTTAGATTACCGAGCATTCATGACCGCCCAGGGTTAATAGTTGTATCGACTCATCCGCCAGAGGGCGAGGATACGTCGCTCTATGGAGTGGCATGCCGTCCCCCAAGGGAGGAAGATGGGATGCCGGTTTCCCGATATTATGCCTTGGTCGGCTTTTATACACCCCCGTCGAGCGGGTACACCTGGGATGTTGATTCAGGAGTCCTCCGAATTCAGGTACAGTTATAGTCAGGGGCTCAGAAGGCCCAAATGCATACCCAAGGGGTCGACAGGATGCTTATAGTTATTATAGGAGATAGTACGATCGGGGTAGGGGTATAGATTGCGTGTTGATTGCACCACCCGACTTATGTGGGCCGGGTAAGGTTTTTGTGTGCTATGCTATGTTATGCTATGTTATGTTATTCCACGTTATGCTAAATACGAGTAGATCGACAATAAAGCGTTACATTTCCAGGTATGACTCCTACTCTTTCCAACATAGTTGAGAACAGGCTTAGCTTACATTTTCAGTCAGTTTCAGTCTATTTATTTCTATTTAAGTTCCATCAGTTGTATTGTTGTTTTCAGATATTTTTCAGTTGTTGCTTTACATACTCAGCACCAGCGATACTGACGCCCGTTGGGGGCGTTGCATTACCTGCCTGCAGGTACTCATAGACGAGGAGTCGATACCTCGTGATTCCAGTCAGCTCACAGAGTCATCAGCTCCAGTCATCCGGAGCTAGATAGCTAGAGGTTTATCCCTTTTCTTTTGTTGTACAGTATG
>JACEIK010000282.1:506914-518146 GCA_018107945.1 Datura stramonium
GAGTAGATCGACAGTAGAGCGTTACATTTCCAGGTATGACTCCTACTCCTTCCAACATAGTTGAGAACAGGCTTAGCTTTACATTTTCAGTCAATTACAGACTATTTCTTTCTATTTCAGTTCCATCAGTTGTATTGTTGTTTTCAGATATTTTTTAGTTGTTGCTTTACATACTCAGTACCAGCGGTACTGATGCCCGTTGGGGGTGCTGCATTACTTTCCTGCAGGTACTCATAGACGAGGAGCCGATACCTCGTGATTCTAGCCAGCTCACAGAGTCATCAGCTCCAGTCATCAGCTCCAGTCATCCGGAGCTAGACAGCTAGAGGTTTATCCCTTTTCTTTTGTTGTACAGTATGGGTAGGCCGGGGCCTTGTCCCGACCATATTTTCAGTATTCTTAGAGGCTTGCTGATTTAGTATACCCTGTGGTTAGTTATACCGGCCGTGTGAGGCCGTGTGTACGTTTTAGCTTGTTGTGATGGCTGTGTGGGGCCTTACTCAGTTGGTAGTGGTGACCTTGTCGGGAACGTAGCTATTTAGAACCTATTTTCTTGATTTAGAGATAACTAGACAGCATGGTGGCCTTGTCGGCCCGCGTAGGTTCCCCTATATGAATGTGATTCTTGTTAGCTGATGTTATAGTACATGTAGCTATAGGGCTAGTCGGCCGGAGGCTGTATTTACAGCCGTTATATAGCCCGTCATTTTCTTGAATCCAGAGTTAGAGCCAGCCAGGCACCAGAAGTGCTTAGGCTCAACAGTTTAGCAGTTTAGGTCCCAATAGGGCACCAGGTGACAGTCATACCCCCCAAGGCGGGGCGTGACACATCCTTTTGATTCAGCCTTGTCAACACCGAGGCAATTGCTATGAACTCCTTCACATATCATCGGTAGTAGCTAGCTAACCCCACAAAACTCTGTATTTTTGTTACTGTAGTTGGGCTAGCCCAGTTTCAGACCACTTCCACCTTCTCTGGATCCATTTTAATCCCTTCCTTGGAGACTACATACCCTAGAAAAGACACCAACTCCCGCCAAAATTCACATTTGGTGAACTTGGCGTACAGTTGATTCTCCTTCAGCAACCCCATCACAACCCTCATATGGTTCTCTTGTTCCTACTTAGTCTTAGAGTATACCAATGAACACAATTACAAATGAATCTGTATAGGGTTTGAAGATACCACTTATCAAGATCATGAACGCTGTTGGAGCATTAGTTAGTCCATATAGACTTGACTAGAAACTCATAATGTCCATACCTGGTCCAAAAAGTTGTCTTGGGAATACCCTCAGCATGAATCTTCAGCTGATGATAGTCCGATATCAAGTCAATCTTTGAGAACACCACTTCCCCTTGTAACTGATCAAACAGGTCATCTATTTGGGTAAGAGGGTATTTATTTTGGATGGTTACCTTATTCAACTTACATTAATCAAAGCACATCTGCATACCATTGTCCTTCTTTTTCATAAACAAGATGAAGTACCCTATAGAGAGACACTCAGCCTGATAAACCCTTTACTAAGTAGCTCCTGCAACTACTCTGTGAGTTCTCTTAACTCAACTAGTGTTATTCTGTCTGGCGATATAGAAATAGGTCGAATACCTGTCTTTATATATATGTAGAAGTCAATATCATGGTCTGGCGGCACGCCAAGCAGATCCGCATAAAATACCTCTAAGAATTCACAGACCACCAAAATTGAATCTATGGAAGGACCCTCTGATCTAGTATCCTGAATGTGGGCTAGATATGCTGAATATGCCAGCCTTATCCATTTCCTAGAATGAATATAAGNTTTCGCGAAACAAAATCCGTAGGAATGCTCCCTGCTGCTAAATACCTCGGTGTGGGCTAGATATGCTGAATATGCCAGCCTTATCCATTTCCTAGAATGAATATAAGAGATGAGTTTCTTCGGAGCATTGCTACCATTCCCTTTCCACTCCAACCTAGACGACCTTGGCCCCGTTACGGTGACTGTCTTAGCATGGCAATCTAGAATGACATGGTACAATGACAGCCAACTCATTCCCAAGATTGCATCAAAATCTACCATGTCTAAGATCACCAAATCTACCAAAGTATCACAACCTATGAAGCTCACAGAACAAGCACGACAGACCCTATACACCACCACAGAATCCCCAACAGGAGTAGACACAAGGATAGGAATATCAAGTATATCACAAGCAAGATCCTACCCATAACAAAATAAGTAGACACATAGGAAAAAGTAGAATCAGGACCAAACAAAGCTGTAGACATTTTGTCCGCATACAAAAATCATACCTGTGATAATAGCATCTGAAGCCTCTGCTTCGGGCCAACCCAAAAATGCGTAGAACTGGGCCTGATTACCTGCCTGAGACCTACCCCTATTGCACTGTGCAACCCCTCTACCAGAATGATTGCCACTCCTTTCAACCTGGGCACCTCTTCTACCCGACTTGGTGCCACCCCTAACTGTTGGCTAATTGCCCCTCCTTAGCTGTGGGCGATCTTTGCTGAACGCAATCCCTTCTATCCCGACAGGAGTCAGAGCTCGAAGAGCTAGGAGTAGAATAATCCACCCCCTGACTAAACCTGGGACACAATCTGGGGATATGGATATACTCCCCCCCACTCATAACACACCTTCCCAATCACTGGTCTCTGAGTCGGAACAAAGGAAATAGGGCGAGCCCAAAATTCAAGCAAACTATATGAGTACCCCCGATTGTACCTGATGGCTGTGGAGTGGTCCCTAGCTGACCCCTGGCTGACACCTGCATGGTTGACTGAACAGGGCATCCTGAGTAGCCCTGGGGAATTGAAGTCCTAATAAAGGAGCCATTGTAACTACCCACCTTTCGAGCCTTCTTCTCGGTATTTCTCGCATAACCATCATGTTTTACCCCCTTCACATTTTTCACAAACTCTACTACCTTCTGGAAGGTCTTACCTGCAGAGACCATCTGAAGAGCTTACAGCTGGAGACCTATATTTAGGCCCTTAACAAATCGCCTGATCCTCTTCTCCTCTATAATCAATAAAGATAGAGCAAACCTGAACAATGAGTGGAATCGGGCCTCGTATGCTGCAACTGAAGAGGTCCTTGGTAAATGGTGGTAAACTCATCCCACCTCCATTCTCATAGGGTACGTGGCACATACTTCTCAAAAGAAGTGGAGTAAAACTGGATCCAGGTCAATGATGGTGACCTCTCCAGTCTGCACTCCACGAAAGCCCACTACCAAAGCTTAGCACCACCCACTAGTTGAAAGGTGACAAATTCTACCCCATACTATTTTGCGAAGGATCTCATGAAAGTCAATGATAAACTCATAGGCATCCTCTGCCTTAGTGCCATAAAAGATGGGAGGTTTCATCTTTGTGAACCTCTAGAATAAGTCATGCTCCTCTCCAGTCATTACCGGTCTAGCTACTAACCTCGGGAACAACACAACCTCTGAAATATCATCAATACGGGAAGCCATAATAGTTATATATTATATCCCCAACTTATGCCAAATGGAAGTTTCTGGAACTGCCCCATTACCCATAAGGCCGCTCAGAAGATTAAGGACCTGAGTCAAAACCTTGGAGGATGCTTGAGCAGCTGCAGCCTCTCCCCGAGTCGGAACCTCTGCCTCCACAACCACCTTTTCCTGCACCGCTGGAGGCACTGGAGATGCTGACTTCTCCCAAACCAGAGTAGGAGAGCGGTTACCTCCTCTGGTAGCAGTAGGCCTCCATCTTAAACCTTTGCCCTGTCCTCAGCCGCGAATCACGGCTGCTGCTGGCTCGGGTGCTTTCTCTCAATTTCTACTTGCACGTATTCTCACTATTTGTGAGAGAAATAAAGAAGAATTGTCAAACACCAATTTGGATCACCAGATACCTATTAGAATCAAGTAATAACACAAAAAAGAAAGAAAGAAAGGAGTTTTCCTAAAGTCATGTAGCCTCTTGAAGATAAGTTATGGAAGTCTCTGCACCGATCCGTGAGACTCTACTAGAATCGTCCTTGTGAAATGAGATCAACGAACTAGGGCTTTGATACCAACTTTGTCATGACCCAAGTGGTCGTGATTGGAAATCGCACTAACTCCCCCATGGGCGAACCAATGATTCCCAACTAATTACCCAAAATTGTTAATAATTATTAGATATGGATCACATTATGAAAATGAATAACGGAAGCATCACTGAAATAAAAAGGGAAATAATAACAACCCGCTATTTAAAACTCTCCTAGAACCTGATAGTCATTGTACACTAGGGCATCTACCTAACATTGTCTTAGAGTAATCTAGAAAAGTAAAGAACAATAAAAAATCAATGTCTGGACAAGGTACATCGGGGGGAGTAGAACAACACATCCTGAGTTGATCACCTTTCTATGAATCCGCTGCTACTTTAGAGGTGAGGTCGAAATGAGCTTTCGGGATCGAGGTCTGCACTCAAAAAAGAAGTGTAGGAGTAGTTTCAGTACAAAACACAATACTAAAAAAAATCATTGGCTGAACTTAAATAATAACATATATAAGTGAAACAACAGTATGCGATCCCCTTAGGACACAATTTCAGTAATTAATACTCATTAAGAAATTCAATCTGTGTAGGGTGCTAACCGGTATGCTCACTAGATTGGGCCTCGCTGCAGCTGTCACCTGACCGTTGCCATGGTCTCATTACAACAGAATATGTTCTGTAGCTCGAATTAGCTACACACCCACCATTCTCTTAACTCTTTTCAACATGCTACTCATCATGTTCATCCAAGCTATTCATAGTTTCCATTAAAAGTTCTATGTATCAAAACCACAGGGAATATACAATGAACCATTCATGCTAGATTTCACAACTCATTGTAAGTCCTTAATTAATTTCACAAAAATAGTCAGATTATTATAAACACTTCAACAATTCAAGTACACAAAATACATGAACATAAGCTTAGCTCATTTCAATTTCTCACATTCTCAGACGATCTTATTGCTTTACACTTAGTCAGACAACGTAATGAATGGTGATATGTTGGGCACACACCTCTTTAACATCATCATAAACACTCCAACACTGAACATTAATGTATACACATGCCAGATGGTCTTATTTTTACCCTTTCAGTCATGACCTGCAGGAGATTCTAGAAATCCATGTAACATACCTGTGTGGAACCCACTCCCACTCATCTGCTTCTCTGGATTCTCCCCTAAACTACGAGCCACTCAACAATCATTGCTCGCCCGGATGCTCCACTCGGGCACGAGGTACTTATCTTAGAACAATCTGGTTATCCATTTTTATTTCACACATCTCAGTGTTTTACCACTCAGTCAATTTATTTGACCCTTGGGATGCCTTATCTTACCTCCCTCAACTCGAATTTTCATACAATTCATGAATCATGTTCATACAATACAAACGAATATAGAAAGTCTGTCAACATCCAATTTCAAAATTATATAAATAATGATTTCATATCTAATCATTCAATAATAGAATTCAATAAAAAATTATAACAATAAGCAATGTCTGAAGATCAATTCACTTATAATCATTCCACACATATATACACTATTATCCAAAGTCTAACTCCTTCTAAACCATAACCTATCTCAGTTGAAAGACGGGGATCACAAGTTACATCGCTGGAGCCTTGCTTTTTATTAGTGGTGCGAATGTTCAAAATCTTGAAGAAAAGATTAAAGGATAATTCAATAGACTATTTTAGGAAACAAGATTTTAGAAATTCAACCCTGCCCCCTTTCTACCCGTTCAGGGATTTTTAATTATTACCGCCAAATAAGTCATCCCACTATAATCCTACCATGAATATTCAACCCCCATTCATGGGGGTTCTATTTTCCAAACCCTCTTTCAAGCAGTTTTAACACTACATTCCCCATTTCCACCCAACTCTAGGTCTCCAATTTTAGGAATGATAAACTAGTACCATCACATTCACCCTAGGGAGTAACAATTACATGCTTACAGACCTAGGAATCAACAACCTTCAACACCAAACCAATTTCCCCTACTCTCATAGTTCTAGGGTTTTTAAACCTAGAATTTCCACCATTATAGGTTTCCTTTCGATTCTGCGGGGTTAGGGCATCAAAGTAAGGAGAATTTACTAAGATTCTTACCTTTGAGAAGGGAAACTTCTTTGCACTTTGGGAGTTTGCTTTGAGTTCTCACGATCGTGTTTTTAAATAATGGGATAAACCCCCTAAAATCTCACTTAAAACCCACTTACTGATTCCCATCGTCCGATGCAACGGTCTTATTTTTGCTGCAGTGGACCCGCATAGCACCCAAGACGCCGTCACAACAGATCTGACGGTATTTTCCCTAGTCCGTTACAACAGGCCTCTGACTGTGGTAATGGTCTCGCTGCTACATTCCCCCATCACCAATAACTCCTATTTCTTGCACAAAAATCATTTCCTAGTTTCAAAATCCCACTAATATCTACTCAACACCTTTCCACCAACACTTAGGCTAGAGAGGGGTGATCTTACTTATTTACCCCCATAACTACAGATGGATTGTTACAATTCCAAGTGTTTCAAGAAATTTCTGAATTACTATCTGATGTTCTATGAGTTTACAACACTTTCGGTGCTCAAAACTAAGAAAATAACATGGACTTAGGTGTGTTTATGTGGATATAAGACACTTTTTCTTTGGTTACAGGACAAATAGGTGTTGGAGCATGAATGTGCAAAAGATAACCTGAAAGTACAGAAAATGGGCTAAAGTCACAAGTCTCAGTACGAGTCGTAGGTTGATGCTACGACACATACTAAAGATTGTGATAAGGTTTAGTAGGCTGAGTTGTGAAGAGTGCATCCTACGACTCTCAATACGAGTCGTACAATGCTTGTAAGAGCCGTAGCATTGAGTCGTGGAAATATTCAGAAGAATTTCATAAGAGGCTAACTCCTGACATGGATAGAAAGTATGAGTCATGGCATCAAGGTACGAGTTGTACTATCACACTCATGAAGAACTTTAGAAAAATTGAGAATTCTCAGAGTCAAGCCACGAAAGAAGAGTATGACTTGTAGGAAGTATGTAAGAGTCGTACCAAGGCCCAAAACTTAGCCAAATTTCAGCAAGCCTAGGACATACGGGTAGTAGGTACGACCCGTACAATCCTGCTATGTGTCATAGGATCTATCATGGTTCAAGCGACACCAGTTATGGAAATTTACCCTATTAGCTTAGGAAAAGGATTCCTATGTCTGTATATATACTTTTTATGTCGTATTTTCTTGGGAGTAGTTGGAAGAAGTTGGAATTTTTTAGAGGACGTGAGAGAAGATCGAGACAACATAGAATTGAGTTGATTGGCTTGTGATCAACCTTTTCTTGATTGCTTCTGAATCTTTGTGAATTGTTCTTGAGTTATTTCGGATATAATCGAAGAAGTTTTTATCTCATCCATAATTGTAAGTATTAATTTTTATGTTTAATTATGAATGCATACCAAAACCTTGCAACTATAAGAGGCTAAAACCTCCATAGCTAGGGTTGTGGGAACCATGGTGGATTAATGAACTAGGATTGCACAAAGGTGATACGAAACCAATGCAAAATGCTTCGTATTGTATTCTCTTCATGATTAAACGTTTCTTAAAGGTGTACAACGTTAGGACTTGTCCGAATTCTGTAGTTGCTTGTGCCTAGAGAGGTATAGATTAGGAAAAGATAATTATAAAAAAGCCTTGATCTTGATGATCATTGTATTAACTTAAGCTGTGATCGCAAGATAGTTATATTTGGAAGAAATTGATAATGGTTAAATTGAAATCGCTCACGTGACCTGACCCGATGATTGAGTATAGTCATCCAATAGGGACAAATCAATCATTTGGATGAACCTTAGCTATCAATTCTACAAGTAAGTATTGGTATTGATCACGTATGTATACCCGAAGCAGTTATGAACCCATGGGGAACACAAACCCTAGTTAGTCTTAACTCTTGATTTTACATCACAACTTTAATAATTGTTTTTTACTTATTTTTTTTCTTATACCCCCCAATTGGAGTAACTAACTAACAAGTTCACTTACAGGCATTAGTCTAGATCTTCCATATTCCTTGTGGGTTTGACCTCAACCTCTTTGTTGGGTTCTTTTGTTGACAAAGTCTGCTTCATACTTCAATAGGAGGTGTTGTTTGAGCGATATCAAAAAGTGGCACCATTGCCAGGGAATAAGGCTAAGACTAGATTAATTGCTTGTTGACTTTTGGTAGTTATTTCTTAATTACGTTTTTTTTTATACCCAAAGGTTGTTTTCCGGTGGATGCCAAGCACTTGAAGTAGTGGAAATCCCCTGATTTTGTTGAACCCTAAAATTGAATGGAGACAACACATAATGGAAAACCAGGAACAGAGAGATGCCCGCATAGCTGAAGAAGCTAGGCAAGCCGAGCTAGCTCGGCAAGCCACACTTCAGGATGCGAAAGATGTCAGAGAAGAGGTTGTTAATTCCGGACGACATGGTCAGGGAAACAGAGGTTATAGAATTTCCCCTAAGTTCTTCGATGATGAGGACCCAAACATTGATGAAGTTGGGTTAACTGGAGCAATTGTACCACCACCACTGCCCGCTGGGGCTAAATTTGACATCATAAGCACCATGATTCTACTGTTAAACATGAAAGGGGTGCTCAGTGTTCACACAGCGGATGATGCCAATCTGCACCTGATGAACTTCGTTTGAATATGCAAGGCGTACAGGTTGCCTGGAGTTAGCCAAGATGCCATCAGGCTCAGACTATTCCCCTTTTCTCTATCAGGGGAAGCCACTTTATAGTTATCAGAGTTGCTCAACGACTCCATAACCAACTAGAGGGAACTCAAGCAAGCCTTCTTGGAGAGATTATTTCCCCCCTCTAGAATGTTGCAGCTTAAGGATGAGATTTACAATTTCCGACAGCTCAAAACTGAGGCACTTCATGAAACCTGGCTGAGGTTCAAGAAGAAGTTGACAAAGTGCCCAAACCATAAGATTCCAGATGACAGTTTGTTGGAAATTTTTTTTAGGTCCTTAAACAATAGCACAAAAGTTGTGGCAGACACGGTGGCAGGAGGAGCATTCATGAGTCACACCTTGGAGAAGGTTGCTACTATCCTTGTTCAGGTGACTAAAACAAATAGGGCATGGCATACCAGGGAAGCAGATGCATCGGCCAGTACATATGCTGTTGGTTTGACTGCAGATCAACGTAGGAAGGATGAAGAATGCGACCAAGAGTTGGCTTACATGCGCACATTGTTGGATTTTTTACAAAGAACATTATGGGAGAATGAGCCAAAAAGGTAAATGCAGTGGGGACACAAATAATGGAACCAGGGGCAGATCATTTTGATTCCAAGGAGGACGCAAATTTCCTGGACAGCCAGGTGGCGGGTTTTCGAGCCAACACCCAAGCGTCTGGACAAGACAATTGGCGCCAAGGTTCTGGAAACCAAGGTCGGAACTAATACAGAGATAAATACAACCAAAATGGGTACAGAGATAGGAGCTGAGGTCGTGAGAGCGATGGAGAATGGAGAAGGAATGACGGCTACCGCAACGACCAAGCTGGAATATATGTGCCTCGCAATGCACGAGAGGGAGAAGTTGGGCAATAAAAGTTAGAGAGCATGATGGCCGAGATGTTGAAAAAGGTGAGGTTCACTAATGACCAATTGGAGGAAATCCATGGTGACATATCAAGTATGGGTCAGAGAGTGGAATCTCATGCGACAACCATCAAGCAGATTGAACAGCAGCTTGGGCAATACCAGCATCACTTAACACTGGACAAAAGGGTACACCACCTAGAAACACTGTCCAGAACCCAAAGAATGATGGCCAATGTATGGAAGTTATGACTAGGAGTGGTAAGACCACAGTTGACCACCCTTATCCGGTTGTAGTTGAATGGAAGAAAGAGAGAATAACTGAGGAGAATGAGAAGAGTGTTGAGATGCAGGGCACTGAAAATGCTGAGTTGGCAGAGGCCCCAATACGTGAGAAAGAACCTGAAATTGATCAAAGAGCAACTCAAATGTACAAAGCTATCCCATGATCACTGCCACCGTTTCCACAAAAAATAAGAAAAAGGCATAAAATTGTAAGTTTCAGAAATTCCTATCAATGCTTAAACAATTATCTGTGAACATACCATTGGTTGAGGCATTGGAAGAAATGCTGAGATATGCTAAGTTTATGAAGGACTTGGTGACAAAGAAGCGGTCCGTAAGGTATGAGCCGGTAGACAATATACATCACTGTAGTGCCATAGCTACACGGGTCCTGGCTCAAAAGAAAGAAGATCCAGGTGCTTTCACTATACCTTGCAACATTGATAATGTCGAGTTTGCAAGGCACTTTGTGATCTGGGAGCGAGCATCAACCTAATTCCCTTGGTGATGTTCAAGAAATTGGGCTTAGGAGCCCCCATACCAACTATTATGCGGCTACTGATGGCCGACAGAATTGTGAAGAAGCTAGTGGGGATCCTGTTCGATGTGCTTGTTAAGGTAGATAGATTCATATTTCTAACAAACTTAGTGATTTTGGATTACGAGGTTGATTATGAGGTCTCCATCATTTTGGGGCAACCATTCCTTGCAATTGGGAGGGACTTAGTAGATGTGGAAGCGGGCCAATTGAAGTTCAGACTTAACAAAGAAGAGGTCACCTTCAACATATGCCGGTCAATGCAGAAATCGAAGGAATTCGGTGGTCTCAAGACTTGATGATGAATCCAAGTCACTTGATGAATTCTGAGTAGTTAAGAGACTTGCGTTGTGCCGCGACGTTAAATCAGGCGCTTCTTGGGAGGCAACCCAAGTGATGAGTTGGTAAATTTTTAGTAACCGAGCCACTTGTGTCGTGCCGAGATATTAAATCAAGCGCTTCTTGGGAGGCAACACAAGTGAATAAACTAATGTGTGTTAAGTGTGCAGGGAAAACAAAAGCAAGAGGCAGAAAGACTAGTGAAAAAGCAGTGGCTACGACTCTCAGTACGACTCTTGAAAGGGTTGTACCAGTCGTAGTATGAGTCATGGAGAGGTTCACAGATGTATTTCAAAGTAAAGACCTACGAGTCATCATACAGACCATACCCCCTGTTCATCGGTCTAGATGACTACACGCAAGTGCACGTGGTCGAACAAGTAGTAAAATGGCTCAAGTAAGCCAAGTATCGATCCCACAGGGACTGGACCA
>JACEIK010000283.1:53408-64783 GCA_018107945.1 Datura stramonium
TAGTTAGGGTTAAGAATGTAGAGTTTGAGACCCCGACTAATCAGTGAGTTCAAATGGTGCATGAGTATCCGGAGGTTTTTCCAGATGATTTTCCAAGTGTCCCTCCGAAAAGGGAAATTGATTTCGGTATTGATCTATTGTGAAATACACAACCTATCTCCATTCCTCCTTATAGGATAGCCCCAACCGAGCTAAAGGAGTTGAAAGAACAGTTGAAAGGCTTGTTGAATAAGGGTTTCATTACACCTAGCAAATTTCCATAGGGTGCGCTGGTTCTCTTTGTTCGAAAGAAGGATGGATCCCTTCGGATGTGTATTAACTAGAGGTAGTTGTATAAGGTAACTGTCAAGAATAGGCACCCTTTCCTAGGATTGATGATTTATTTGACCAGCTCAAGGGTGCCAGGTGTTTCTCGAAGATAGATCTCAAGTCCAAATACCATCAGCTCAGAGTTCGGGAGTTTGATATTCCAAAGACAACCTTCAGAACCCGGTATGGCCATTATGAGTTTGTAGTTATGTCATTTAGACTAACCAATGCTCCTGCATCTTTTATGGACCTGATGAACAGGGTGTTCAAGAAATATCTGGACATGTTCGTGATTGTGTTCATCGATTATATCCTTATATACTCCCGGAGCGAGTAGGAGCAAGCCACTCATTTGAGGATAGTGCTGCAAATTCTCAAGGATCGTCAGATGTATACAAAGTATAGCAACTGTGAATTTTGGCTAGACTTGGTGGCATTTCTGGGCCTCGTGGTGTCAGGTGAGGGCATAAAGGTAGATTCTCAAAAAATCGAAGCGGTGAAGAATTGGCCCAGACCGGTGAATCCTTCAGAAATTCAAATTTTCTTGGGCTTAGCAGGCTACTACCGAAGATTTGTTGAGGGTTTTTCATCAATTGTAGCCCCATTGACCAGGTTGACTAAGAAAAAGAAAAAATTCCAGTGGTCGGAGGCTTGTGAGAAAAGCTTCAAGGAATGGAAGACCCAAATCACTTCAGCACCAATGTTGACTTTAATCGAGGGTACAAATGGCTTTGTTGTATATTGTGATGTTTCGAGAGTTGTACTGGGATGTGTGTTGATGCAGCATGGGAAAGTAATAGCATATGCCTCAAGACAGCTGAAAGTTCACGAAAAGAATTACCCAAACCAATGATCTTGAGTTGACCGCGGTGGTGTTTGCATTGAATATATGGAGGAAATACTTGTATGGGGTCCACATATATGTATTCACGGATCACAAGAGTTTACAATATGTGTTTACACAGAAGGATCTCAATCTTCGGCAAAAGAGGTGGTTGGAGTTATTAAAGGACTACGATATGAGTGTTCTTTACTACCCGGGCAAGGCTAATGTGGTGGCAGATGCACTTAGTAGACTCTATATGGAGAGTGTGTCCAACATGGATGAGGGAAAGAAGTATTTGGTGAAGTATGTCCATCGACTCGCAATATTGGGAGTTATATTGATCGACTAGACCGATTAAGACGTTGTTGTGCAGAATTGGTCAGAATCGTCCTTGGTGATTGATGTCAGATCTAAGCAAGATGAGGATCCCATTTTGAGGAAGCTGAAAGAAGCGGTGCGGAGTCAAAAGGTGGAGGTTTTCTCCCAAGTGGGAGATGGTGTGTTACGATACCACGGTCGCCTATGTGTCCCAGAAGTTGATGAATTGAGAGTTCGAATATTGCATGAGGCACATGGTACCAGATATTCTATCCATCCGAGATCAACAAAGATGTATCGAGACTTGGGAGAAATCTATTGGTGGGATGGTATCAAGAAGGATATTCTAGAGTTCGTAGCCAAATGTCCAAACTGTCAGCAAGTGAAAGTCGAGCATCAAAGGCCGGGAGGCATATTCAGGGTATTAGCGTTCCTACTTGGAAGTGGGAAAAGATCAACATGGACTTTATAACAGGTTTGCCCCACACTCAGAGACACTATGATTCCATTTGGGTGGTGGTAGATAGGTTAACCAAGGCTACACACTTTCTATCGATCAAGACCACGGATTCAATGGATGATTATCCTAAGTTGTATATTCGAGAGTTGGTTTGACTTCTTGGAGTTCCCTTTTCTATTATTTCATATCGAGGTACTAAGTTTACCTCCCAATTCTGGCGGTCTATTCAGAAGGGACTTGTGAATCAAGTCAAGCTCAGCACAGCCTTTCACTCACAAACGGATGGCCAAGCCGAACGAACAATCTAGACTCTTGTGGATATGTTGAGGGTATGTTTACTTGATTTTAATGGTAGTTGGGATGATCATTTGCCCTTAATCGAGTTTTCTTATAATAAAAGTTATCACTCTAGTATCCAGATGGCACCGTTTGAGGCTCTTTAAAGGTGAAGGTGTAGATCGCCCATCGGATGGTTTGAGGTTGGTGAGGCAGCCATGATAGGACCTGATTCGGTTCATGAGGTCGTGGTGAAGGTTTAGTTGATAAGAGATCGGTTTAAAAATGCTCAGAGTCATCAGAAATTATATGCCGATGTGAGGAGGAGAGATTTGGAGTTTAAGGTGGACGTTTGGGTATTTATAAAGGCATCTCCCATAAAGGGAGTCATGCGGTTCGAAAAGAAAGGGAAACTTAGTCCCCTCTATGTTGTCCCTTACGGGGTTGTGAGGAGAGTTGGTAAGGTCGCATATGAGTTGGACATGCCCTCATAGTTATCTTAAGTTCATCCTGTGTTTCATGTGTCACTTGTGAAAAAGTGTTTGGGTGATCTAGCTTTAGTAGTCCCGGTGGACAGCGTTGGTGTAATAGAAAGCCTCAGTTATGAAGAAATACCCTTGGAAATATTATATCGTCATGTCCGTAAGCTAAGGATCAAGAAAGTAGCCCCAGGTAAGGTTCTATGGAAAAATCAGCATGTTGAGGGAGCAATGTCGGAAGCCGAAGCAGATATGATGGCTATATACGCACATTTATTCTCTGTCGGCTCAGTTGCGACTTGAGGTATCAGTTCTACTCAATGATTCCATCTAGTTTTCATGTTCAGTTCATGTGTTCAGGTTTCTTTTATGTGTATGAGTGTGTATGTGAAGCATGAGATCAGTTTAGCTATGTGTTTTGAATCGGAGGTTGCCACTTTGTAAGGTTTCAGTTCAAATGATCAGTATTTGTGTATGATAATTGCATGTATCTATTTTCTGCTTATTTCCTACATTCAAGGATGAATATTCCCAAAGAGCAGATATTGTAATAACCCGAAAGTGCATAAGAATAGACCAGGGAGGTTGAAAGTTGAAAACTACAGAAATTTGCAAAAATTGCACAGGAAGGGCCAAGGAACGACTCGTGGTATCAAACCACGAGTCATTGTATGCAGTCGTGGTTAGGATCAGGCTGGGTGGAAGTGTAAACCAGGGGTGACATGATGACTCATTGTGGGAAAGAACAAGTCATTGATAGCAGTCGTGGGAAGGAGCTGAGTTTATCAGGCAACTTACAACAGGCGTCCCAATGACCCGTTAAGAGAAACCACGAGTCGTTGGTTGTGGTCGTGGTTGGAGGATTGAGTTTCCCAGTGTGCTTGACAGAGAGAAACAATGACTCGTTGTTTGTAGTGACGAACCGTGGGGTGACCCATTAGGAGATGAAATGCCAAGGTCCAGGGGCGAACTACGGATGATTTAATGAGTCGTGGGTTGAAAGGACGGGTCATCCTAACCATCTGTTTGTTGGTTCTGAATGAAGACTTTTAGCAGTTAATTCGATGAGTGATAGGATGGGTCGTCGTTGGTCATAACAACCCGTTAAATCCGTCCGTTGGTTCCATCCGGCCAGTGTTTAGGCCAGATTCAGTAAGGGTATTTTTGACTTTTTCACGATATAAGCCCCTAATCTACATTGTTTTGGCTTGGCAAAGCTGGCATTTTAAGAGGACATATTCTAAACTCTCATTCATGCACGCAAGGCTTTTGATAGGTGATCTAAGGGGATTTCAAGCGTTTCTCTTAAATTCTTTCAATCTTATTCTTGGGCTTTTAAGAAGGGTTAGAATTTGATAATCCCTGGTATGTAAGGCTACCAATGGGTGAATTCTTCCATACCCATGATCCTACTTTATGATTTTATTTAAAATTTATCAAAAACCCATGGGATTTTGTATTGGATTTGTATAAAATTAAATGATTTAATTATGGGCCTTATGATTTTAAAATATTATCTTAATCTACTGATTTTGGTCATCTTTCAAGTTTTAAATTGATTATAATATTATTGATTTTGAATTTCTACGAAATTAAGCTTAATTATGCATGCCCCATGAGGAATCGATTTATGATCCATTGATTCACTGATATTTTTGATAAGTCCAGCATGAATTATGAATTTATTTATGAATTTAGTATGTTATATATTATGATCTTATGAAATTCAAGCTATATGCATGATCTACAAGTATGTATGAATTTTATATCATAAATTATGTTTTGGCCTACCCACGGGCCTCAAGTCACGGCTAGTTCTCATATGTTCAAGCATGTTTATGATTATCATGATTTAACTAGCCTAAGAATTCATGTATTTATTATTATGAGCACTATATATGTTTTGGGAGTAGTATTGAACACCAAGTAGGTTTGGGGCTCACGATTAAGCCCCAAATTTCATGAACTACGTGCCACGGTAGGTATGTTGGGACCCCTTTCATGCTTGTCCCTGGCCCAAATGTCCCTTTCATGTGTGATCACGCCTTTCATGGTTCCTACCCTTGGCAAGGTATGAACACCGTCCCGACTAGAGCTACAAGTCGGCTTCATATGTGCTCATATGGGGTATGTCGATTAAGAGAATCTCCCACTGTTCCTCATGATTTATTCATGTTATGATTATGTACGTTGGCTTAAGTTATGTTAAGTAAAGCTCTTCTATTATGATTATGACTATGTTTGTGATACGAATGTTTTGAAAACCTTGAGCCGTATGATATGTTATAATGATTTATGATACGGGCATGTTGTCCTACTCTTATGATCTCTTATGAACTTTATATATTTTTTAAATGTCCATTTTGCTTACCTTGCATACTCAGTACATTCCGCGTACTGACCACATACTTTCTATGTTGTATCGTTTCATGATACAGGTCCCAGTTCTCAGGCTCATCCTCACTCGTAGCTAGTTTCAACCTTGCTCTCAGCGCACTTAGTGAGTCCTCAAGTTCCGAGGACTGCATGTTTATACTCTATGTTCTTTCCTTCAGTTTTTGGATGTTGGATTTAGTTGGGGAGTTGTCCCATCAATCCATCTTTCATGTTGAGAGGCTTATCAGACTACACGTTGTATTCCACCGTATTTTATAAGTCTTGCACTGGTTTTCCCCTTATGTTATGTTATGATTACGTTCTTTATGTTAAGTCTTCCACTCATGTGATTGAATTAGATGTATGCTCATGTCATGGGTAAACTTGGGGTCTCTCGGGGCTTCTTGTCCCGTGTCTATGATCCGAGTGTACGTTTAGGTCGTGACAATCATTCAGGCAAGGACAATGTAGTGGCAGATGCTCTTAGTAAGATGTCCACGGAGAGTGTATCCCATATTGAGAATGGGATAAAAGAGTTGATAAAGGATGTTCAAAGGCTTGCTCATTTAGGAGTTTGCCTTGAAGATTCAATGAATAGTGGTGTTATTGTCCAAAATGGATTGGAATCTTCATTGGTGACAAAGGATAAATCAAGGAAAGATGTGGATCTTATCTTAGTGAAATTAAAGGAAGCCATCCGGAATCAGACAATAGAGGTTTTCTCCCAAGGGGGAGATGGTGTACTACGACAATAGGGTCGATTGTGTGTTCTGGCTATGGATGACTGGAGAGAGTGCATGTTGAGCGAGGCTCATGGCTCTTGGTACCCTATCCATCCAGGTTCCACCAAGATGTACCTAATCTATGGGAACTCTATTAGAGGAATGGCATGAAGAAGGACATAGGTCTTGCTGCCATCTCTTCGGGCACTAAAACTGCCCTTACAATTGGTGGTTGCTGTTGTTGCTCCAGAATTGCTCTCCTTAATAACTGCAACTTCTTTTCTAGAGCTTCCCTTTTCTGTAGATGAAATTGTCTCTCCGGCTCTAACAACGGATCCACCAACTCCTTATCTCTTGCCAGTGTTCAGAAACAACTTAGTACCTACAAGAGAAATGCTAAGATCAAGCGTCAACACTTGTATCGAACTTGTAAACTAACACTAAGAAAATTAAATAACCAATTGCAGTCCCTGGCAACGACGCCAAAAACTTGTTCACTCCCAACTACACGCAAGTGCATGTGGTCGTACAAGTAATAAAGTGACTTTATTTCAAGCCAGGTATAGAACCCACAGGGACTGTAATGTGACAGTAATTTTTCTTTAAGTGATTAGTATACGCAATTCTTTATACAAGCAGACAAACAGAACAAATGGTGAATTTTCAATAATACTAGTTAATGTAACTTTAAGTAAAAAGATTGTAAATTATAATCTGAACAATAGCACGAACAAGCAAGATTAAGGCAAAACATGCAGATATGTAATTTATTGATTAAATTTCAGTCAACACTTCTCTTCGGTTGTTGGTCAGGAATTATTAACCAATGGATTGAGTCTTTCGAACACCTCTCCAATTAAAGAATCATGAGACTTACATTACACATTTTTGTGATGCAAACACTTCATGTTTTAGCAATACACGACAAATTCCATAGATGACCAAATATGACATTACAAATATATTTCTATTCTGAATGTTAATCTTCTCTTAGTTCCTCAACAAAGACAAGAACATATCCTACCAATTCACATCTATCCAATTAATCTTCCTTTCGGAAAAAAAACTGGAATTTTAGGATTTACATTAACAATGGCCAAGCATTAATGTAGTGAAAACAAGGATTAGTAGAACAACCATTCTAGAGAAGATAAAAACTGAAATAACATCAATTACATACTATTTCAATCATCCTCAACCTTAGCTAAGGTGAATTAACCACTCATTTGATGATTAAACATCTTCAAAAAAGTAGAAATCATACAAGCAATTGAAATTCAAGAGAAAAAGGAAGAAAATTAACCAAGAACTTCTTCAGCTCAACTGTCTGATACCCACGTTCTAGCTTGAAATGTTAGATATATAAAAATAAAACCTAAGTGTGCTATTTATACAAGTGGGAAATTTCCCGGAATAAATTGGCAACGTGGCACGGAGGGTATCGCGGAGCATCAACTCCGTGCCACGTTCTTGTCGCGGAGCTTCACTGGAACTTGGGTGCAGGATTATTATCTTTAGCGTGGCACGGAGGGTATCGTGGAGCCCCAGCTCTGTGCCACAGACGTAACGCGCACCTTCACTGGAATCCAGGTGTGCAGCTAAGTCCTCCCACCGTGTCACTGAAGTGAACGCGGAGCATGGCCTCCGTGACATGGTGCCATCGCACACCTTCACTGGAATGCAGCACCAATCCCACTCTAGACAGAATTCCTCCGCGATGGTGGCGTGACACGGCCCTGTTGCGGAGTATCAAGTTTTAGCATTTTCTTGCCGGCTTCCGAGTTTTGCTTCCGAGTCCATTCCTCCACTTCACCAACTTGTAGATCAGTTCCCAAAATTTATTCTAACTGCAAGAACAATCACTAATCACGTTGGTTAGTATAAATCCACATTTACATATAAACCACATGAGAATGTACACATAAAAGTAGATAAACAAGTCAAAATTATGTAATAAAGTATCACTTGGGCATGCAATTGTGCCCAAGATCACCTACCCCACACTTAAAGCCTTGTTCATCCTCAAACAACCCTTTCACATCTCATGTAATTGAAGACTCACGCATAGCTAATTTAGCACGACAATTCAAGCTATGGTTATAAGGATTATATAAGATAGCAAGTTAAAAATAAGGCATGCATGATTTCATCATTAAAATGAATTACAACTATGTTAAGACTTCCTAACCTCAAGAGTAGACTCTCAATCTTAGCAAACTCATGCAAATCAACCGATGACGAAATTCACATGAATGTTATCTGTCATTAAACATGTTCCCTCACAACACAAGAGAGTTCTCCCTATTTTTACTTCAACAGAATTTCACATCACAAAAGGTATGGGTATATGAGTAAAAGTACACTCACTCTCTCAAAGAATTCATGCATCATGTAGTGAACCATCAGCTTTCCGTTAGTGTTTACTCCACTAATTTAAGGATGTATGAACGTAAGATCAAGTAGGACTTGATGGGTTGTACTGTAAGCTAAGGGATAGGTAGGTACTATTCTGGCAAGTAATAGTGACTATCTTCCCCCAAGCGCTTTTACTACATCCATATTTACTAAAGAAATCTCATCTATACTTCCTCATTCTTCTCACTCTTGAATTTTCTCTTTTTTTCCCATCTCTTTAAGCACACTCAGCTTACTAGTAAAGTGTATTTAAGAAAAATTTTCATTTACTTTCGTACTCGCTACTAATAATCAATCATTTTCAAACAAGTGCACCTTTGTCCTTTTCTCAACATTCACAACTTCTACTTCTCCTTCTGTTTCACGCTTCTCACTCGTTCACCCTTTGAAATTTTTCACTTAAGCGCTTAGGAGTTTTGGATCAAATTCACGGCTAATGAAAGAAACGGATTAAGCTTATGTTGTAACTATCAAAGAATAGGCTTAAGGCTCAATGGGGCTAACTAGGATTTAACTTTCAAGGTAGGTAAGATAGAGGATAAAATTTNTCAAGGTAGGTAAGATAGAGGATAAAATTTAGGTTCATTCAAAGAAATGCCTACATCCTCTCCTACAATCCACATCCTTCATTTCGTTTTATATACACACTGGGAATGTTCTAGACACTTCACAGTAGCATGGAATATTAGAAAAATTTGCACTCATTGCACATGCTCAATTCAAGACATATTCGGAGACTCTTAACTCAGTTAATTACAAGCATTCAAAATTAAGCTCTAATCACATTGAGTCGAATTATAGAGCCTAGGTGTCTCAATATGTTTAACACACTTCATGCTTCCATCCTAATCACACTTGCATCTTACAATATAGCACATAACCAGAATGTCGAACCATTAATTACCTATGTGTTCAAAGAAATCTAAACCTACTGACTAAATTTCCCTTAAGACGGTCGTCATCCATCCATCATAGGAACAATCTCTATCTAAGACTTCGGTTCAAAGGGACTATTCTCGAAAAAAGCACCGAAAAAAAAACCGAGAAACCCAAATAAAAAAAGTAGAAAAAATAAAGTAAAAAAATAAAAATAGCAAATGACTTACACAAATAATTACATAAATAACTACTTAACAATTTATTACAATTACATCACCAGCACCAACACACAAAAGCATCAACAACATAACACGAAACACAATGTCACACATTGAACAACCACAGAAGCACACGCACATCATAGCCTTACTACAGCAGCACCTAACTACTCCCAGCCCACACCTAGTTGGAACACTATCCCCAGTGTTCGCATATCTGCAATTAAAAACAAAGTTTAGGTGGCGTAACTCCCTGATCAATCAAAATGTTCAATCTCTTCATCAGGTGCTAGTGCCTTATCTCCAAGATCAGAATCCTCTTCTCCTTCCTCCTCTGACTCAATATCTGAGTCATCCCGGCACGTTTCCTCATAAGTAGGGACGTCGTCATCAACTGGTTCTACAAATGCAGGCCTAACTCTGCATAATGCTCGGGCATGCTCATTGAATGGATAATCCATGTCGAGCTGCCACAATTCATCCTCTGTAGAAGGCCTTCCACCAATCCGCAGTTGCAACATCTGCATCCCATACATTCGGGCCATGTATTGGTCATCCTGAGCATGTCGCTGGGCGAGTGTAAGCACAAGCCCAAATGTGATATCAGGTGCTTTGGTCTTAGTGACATCCAAAGCACGCCGGTCAAGTTGAGGAATGTAGTCCAGGGCATCCTCTTCAATACCATGGCCCCTGAGGAAAGTAGTGAGAAGACCATCGAAACCATATCGATGCCCTTGATGATTTCTGGCTTTCTTCATGGCGGAAATAATCACCGCTCCAACATTTATCTCCAGTCCTTCATCAATCGATACATCAAACAAACTCTGTCCCGGGTGACATCAGTCATGTGCACCCCCGGGATCAGGCAAGTACGTACTATCTTCAACCAGATCCTCGCTTCCCTGTTCATTTGGGAGTATGGCAATGTCTGGTGATATCCTCTTTCCTTGTGATGACTCCACCTAGCTGTTGATCATGCTCCACATAAATTGCGTCTGATATCTGCATATGGTGGAGTGATATTTAGCTGGCAGAGGACATGTGCGTCTGTGTCCCGCGTCCCCAAGATGGCATTTAGATGTTGTGGTTCAAAAGTAACCACATGTCCTCTGATCTTAACTGTGTGGATGCGCACGGTGGGATTCCAATTAGCGGATAATTCCCTTATGAGATGGAGATTGCACTCTTTGGGTTCTTCAAAGATGAAGTTTAACCCAAAAGTGTTTATCCTGTGTAGGATTCTCGGGAATTCTTGGCTAGTGGTTCCTGTGCTATTTGTTCCTATGGGAAATACTTGGTTTCCTTGTGTTTGTCATACCATTTCTTTCCCTCATATGTAACCCGTCGTGTTCCATATTATCTACGTTGCCCCCTTGGAACAGGTGGTGCCGCTGGCACTGCTGTCCCAATTCTCAATCTTTTTCTGCTGGCGCCAGATGTGGATGCGCCTTTCCCTTTTTCTTGTCTTCCAGACATTTGTCCTGTCCATCAAAAGCATATATTTCAAATGTCATTCATGGTATAGTTTGCTACTATTAAGGCTGGGCTTAACTTGATCACCCCACACTTAGTCGTTAGCCGTAGTCAATACAATTCGACAAGAACAACCACATAATTTCAGCTCTTATTTCCCTAAAGGTTTAGTGCATTAATAAAAGTCGATGGAACAATTTCATTGTACTACTCAGACTTCATACAATGCATTATGAAAGTTCATACATCGGTTCTTTTTACAAACTCATGAGCAATTCTTAAGTTGTGCACAACAACCTATGGGATTTTCCTACTTTCATCCCCAAAAATCAATCTTCAACCATAACATAATCCAAGTTTAAGCACAAAAGTTCTTTCAACTCCAACAGCACGCACAACCCAAAATATCTGTATTTCTACCCTTTTCTTCTTCTTTCCAACTAAATTTCTCATCCCTAGTTATCAACAATGTAAGATTTTCAATACAAATCATGTAATTATTGAGTTCATAACACAACATTAGAACAAAATCAACATTCATCCATGACCCAATCAATTACACATCTTATTAATAACTTAGGGCAGAATTTCATCAAAGAAAACATGTTCAAGAATCGAAATATG
>JACEIK010000283.1:69000-80185 GCA_018107945.1 Datura stramonium
AATTTGGGTTGTAACTGTTGCCATACTGCTGATTACTGCTCCTCTAGGCGTTTCCAACAAAATTTACTGAATCTGGATTGGCACCACAACACTCAGCTGACTGTTCACTACTTCCACAGACTTCAAAACACACCTGATGAACTGCATTGACTGGGGCATGTGCCCGGCTCAAGCTCATACTGCTGAAATGAGTGGTTAGTTGATTTTGCAAAGCAGCTATCTGTGCAGCGATAGCTGTGAATCCATCCACCTCAAAGACCCCTGCGACTTTCTTTGCTCCCCCTCGAGTTGTATCGGCATTCCATTCTGGATTACCTTATCAAAATACGGTTCAACAAGGTGTAAAGCTCTTCGTAGGTCTTTTCCAATGCCTGCCCCCCGACTGCTGAATCTAACAAAATTTTTGTATGTGGTTCCAAGCCCTCAATGAATGTATGCACCAACACATCATTAGACTGGTGATGGTGAGGACAATCTCTTAGCGTTGACTTGAACCTCTCCCAAGCCTGATACAAATTCTCACCCTCTCTTTGTTTGAATCTTAGAATCTAACTTCTAAGCCTGGCTGTCTTCCCTGATGGAAAGAATCGTATCAAAAACTTCCCTGCTAGGTTTTCCCAAGTAGTAATAGAATTTGGCGGTTAAGCCTTCAACCATCTCTTGGCTTCCCCCAGCAGTGAAAACGAAAATAGTGTAAGCCTCACATAATCAGATGATACTCTGGCGGGTATATATGTTTCAATTATCTCCAAGATGATTTGGAGATGCTGTTGTGGATCTTCATGAGGGAGACCTGTAAATTGCCCGCTGGTGTGCAATAACTGCACCATATTCTACTTAAGTTCAAATCTCCCTCCTGGTTCTGGCCTGCGAATGCTGGATGTTACATTGTTTGCATGTGGGATTGCCACCTCGCGGACCGGTCTTGCTGCCATCTCTTCGGGAACTAAAACTTCCCTTACAATTGGTGGTTGTTGTTGTTGCTCTAGAATTGCTCTCCTTAATAACTGCAACTTCTTTTCTAGAGCTTCCCTTTTCTGCAGATGAAATTGTCTCTCCGGCTGTAACAACGGATCCACCAACTCCTTATCTCTTGCCAGCGTTCAGAAACAACTTAGTACCTGCAAGAGAAATGTTAAGATCAAGTCGTCAACACTTGGATCGAACTTGTAAACTAACACTAAGAAAATTAAATAACTAATTGCCAGTCCCCGGCAACGACGCCAAAAACTTATTCACTCCTAACTACACACAAGTGCATGTGGTCGTACAAGTAATAAAGTGGCTTTATATCAAGCCAGGTATCGAACCCACAGGGACTGTAATGTGACAGTAATTTTTCTTTAAGTGTTTAGTATACGCAATTCTTTATACAAGCAGACAAACAGAACAAATGGTGAATTCTCAATAATACTAGTTAATGTAACTTTAAGTAAAAAGATTGTAAATTATAATCTGAACAATAGCACGAACAAGCTCAGGTTAAGGCAAAACATGCAGATATGTAATTTACTAATTAAATTTCAGTCAACACTTCTCTTCGGTTGTTGGTCAGGAATTATTAACCAATGGATTGGGTCTTTCCAACTCCTCTCCAATTTAAGAATCATGAGACTTACATTACACATTTCTGTGATGCAAACACTACATATTCTAGCAATACACAACAAATTCCATAGATGACCAAATACGGCATTACAAATATATTTCTATTTTGAATGTTAATATTCTCTTAGTTCCTTAACCAAGACAAGAACATATCCTACCAATTCACATCTATGCAATTAATCTTCCTTTCAGAAATAAAACTGGAATTCTAGGATTTACATTAACAATGCCCAAGCATTTATGTAGTGAAACCAAGAATTAGTATAGCAACCGTTGTAGAGAAGATAAAAACTGAAATAACATGAATTACATACTACTGCAATAATCCTCAACCTCATCCAAAGGTGAATTAGCCACTCATTTGATGATTAAACATCTTCAAACAAGTAGAAATCATACAAGTAATTGAAATTCAAGAGAAAAAGGAAGAAAATTAACACAAGAACTTCTTCAGCTCAACTGCCTGATACCCACGTTCTAGCTTGAAATTTCAGATATACTAAAATAAAACCTAAGTGTGCTATATATACAAGTGGGAAATTTCCCGGAATAAACTGGAAACGTGGCACGGAGGGTATCGAGCATCAGCTTCATGCCACGGTCTTGTCGCGGAGCTTCACTGGAACTTGGGTGCCGGATTATTATCTTTAGCGTGGCACGGAGGGTATCGCGGAGCCTCAGCTCCGTGCCACGGACGTAACACGCACCTTCACTGAAATCTAGGTGTGCAACTAAGTCCTCCCACCGTGTCACTGAAGTGAACGTGGAGCATGGGCTCCGTGACACGGTGCCATCGCGCACCTTCACTGGAATGCAACACAAATCCCACTCTAGGCAGAAATCCTCTGCGATAGTGGCGTGACACAACCCAGTCGTGGAGCATCAAGTCTTAGCATTTTCTTGCCGACTTCCGAGTTTTGCTTCCTAGTCCATTCCTCCACTTCACCAACTTGAAGATCAGTTCCCAAAATTCATTCTAACTGCAGAAACAATAACTAATCATGTTGGTTCGTATAAATCCACATTTACATATAAACCANTCTCCTCTTTCTCTCTGCCCTCTCTTGTCCCACTCTTTCGCTACACATTTACATATAAACCACATGAGAATATACACATAAAAGTAGATAAACAAGTTAAAATTAAGTAATAAAGTATCACTTGGGCATGCAATAATGCCCAAGATCAATGAGTTATAGTGTCGTCCATCCCGAGGAAGCACAAAAATAGAAGAAAGGTGTACTGGCCCATACCATGAGTCGTTATTGGATGGTATGACTCGTGGTTTGTGTCTGGTAAGGGAAAGGACAATGTAATAAGTTACACGATGACTCATGAGACCAAGTAACGAGTCGTGGTATGCACCCATTGTATGAGGCCTAGAGAAGTGAAAAATTAGGCTGGCATACAATGACTGTCACCATGAGTAGTGCTGACAACCAATGACTTATGATATGTGTCATGGTGACTGGCAATCAGCTTTTTAATTATGTCTTCCCAGGGGTATTTTTGTAACTTCCTAAGCTTCTAAATCCTAAAGAACGTCGTTTTGGGTTTCTTAAAGAGTGTATTTGGGTGTTTTAAACTTGAATAAGTCTTCATTCTTTCAAAATAACAGTAGACTGAAGGTCCTCTCTTAAGATCAAGGCTAGAGTTCTTCATCAAATCTCTTCAAATCTTTCCTAAGTTTTCAAGACAAGCCCAGAAGTCAATTACTCAAGTATGTAGGGTTATGAATGGAAAAAATTCTTCCTCCCTCATGCACAATTTTGACTCTATGATTTCCAGTCTCCAAGCATGTCACGTTAAAATTCTAGGGTTTAACCCAATTCTATGCAATCTTTTATGATATCTCTATGGGTTCAATTCTCTCATGTTTCAATTGATCATTTTGGGATATTAGGGCATATTTGACTCTCAACGTACTTACTAACTCATGATTTCAAGTTTCTAAAGATTACAGCCTATTACGCACGATTTATGAAATTCAAGTTTATGAGCCCATGATTTCAAGTCATGATGTATTATTCAAATATGCATGGAAGTTTATGAATCTTAAGCTTATGAATTTTATGAGTTCAAGTTATGAAGATTTATTCAAGCATGTACGATTTTCATGAAATTCAAGTTCAAGTATCATGGCCAACTTAATGGCGTCTTTTTCATGGTTATTTCACGCATATCAAGTATAATTATGATTTCATGTTTCGGCTAGCCTATTCAAGTTAAAGTATTATTTTCACGTTGATGATATGAGCCATATGCATGTTTTTGGGAGTAGTATCTAGCACCAAGTAAGCTAGAGGATTCAACAAATTCTGAGTCTTAGAACTGTATGCCATCGTAGCTATATACTCATGCTCAAACCTTATAGGGATTCAGAGGTGACATCACACCTTAATCATTCCTTGGCTTGGCAAGCTTGGAACAACTCTACCAACTTGAGCGAGATAGTTGGGCATCATGTAAGCTCTATCATGATGGTATTGGTTTTTATGAAGCCTCCCATTGTTCCTCATGTTTTCAGTTACTTATGTTCATGGCTTATGATATTATGTTTTATAGCACATTTGACCCATTGACCACTTTATGAGTTTTTACTTATGATTTCAAGTATGGTGCATTAAATGATTTCTATTTCTAAATCATGGGTCATTATGTTTAGCTTATGATGAATATCTCACGATTATGATTACTTAAGAAATATGGTTTTTAGCATGTTGACCTTACTCTAATGTTCTATCTTATTTAATATTCATGTTTTCCAACTATCATTGTACTAGTATGTTTTACTTTCTCTACATATTCGGTACATTCAAAGTACTGACCACAGACTCTACGTTATATCGTCTCATGATATAGGTTCGGGTGATCCCTCTCAGTCCCATCGTTAGCTTTATCCCGATTAGTCCTGCTTGATCCCAGTTTTGGTAAGTCCTCATGATCCTTAGGGCGCCAGTTTTGGTCATATCTCTTTTGTTTAAGTCTTTAAGTTTTATAATTAGCGAGCTAGTTGGGGGTGTTGTCCCATCAACTCGTTAGATGTTTAGAGGCTTTTAAGACATCTATGTATAGACAATTCAACAACGTTGTCTTGTGCTTACATTCATATTGTTATGTCATGCAGACTTCCGCTTATATTACATTTTTTCTATATTTCCGCTTAGTAATGCACTTATTCATGCTAGATCCCATGTCTTGATCTGGGGTCCTAGCTCCAGTCGTGACAATTGTGCCAAAGGAAATGTGCAAAATTTACCCCAATTGTACACACCCATGTCATAGACCATCATAGATCTGCATTGAATCGTAGATAGAAGTAGAGAGAAGTAGTAAGATAAAGAGACGAATACATTATTATTCTTCTTCTTCTTCACTATTTTGAGCTAAGTACACCGTTGTTGCCGGTTTAAAAGCTTGATTCTACTATTCATGATGATGATTGTTGATGGTTTATCATGGATGTCATTTATCTGTATTCATTTATGAGTTGCTAAATTGCTAGCTAGGGGTGTGTGCTTACTGAGCGTTTAATTTGATTGGGTATTGATCAATTGTTCTTAACTTTAATCTAAAAGCATGCATTTATTGTTTCCTTTGGATTTTAATTGAAAATTAATGGTTACAAATACTAGTTTAGTTTAGTCGAAGATCTTGAGAAAGAAGAGTGATATATGGGTGAGGAAAAGTGGGTATTTGGAGAATGGATGTGTGGGATTAAGTTCGAGATAGTGAAAACTCACATCCTCACTCCATTGAAGGGTTAAGGCTAGAGATAGCTTGACCCTTTCTCGAGCTTGGTATCACTGATTTTTGATTGGAACCTTGGGGTTTGAGAAAACCTAAGGCAAAAACATCTGTGTGGTTAAAAAACAAGAGGATGTGCTTTGATCCATGCTAGGAATTAAAGTTAAGGCAATTGAATCAATCCTTTTTAATTAACACTTCATCTATGGCACAATCCCTAGCCTTTTTTTATTGTTTGTAACAAATCCATTGTTCAATCTAGTTTTATCAATTTGGATTTAATATTGTCTTCCCTTTTCCCCCCTAATGTTTACTTTATACATGTTGAAAATGATGCATTCATTTGAGTTAGTTTACAACTTTTAGTTTATCAATCTTGATTCCTTGTGGGATTTGACCCCGACACCCATCGAATATCTTATTTTTAACAACAATCGCTGCCACATCCCTTAATCGGGAGAGATGTATTGAGCATTATCACATACCTAGATAAATGATTCACCAACTTGTGTTGAAGATCCAAGAGGAATTGTGAAGTTGTGGGTGATGAACCTTAACTTCTTCTTGAGAGGAAAATCAAATCTATAGATGTTTGAAAAGAATGAGGATTTAGGTTAAGTTAAACCCTTAAACCTAACCTTTAGGAGGCCTAAAACGTCATATAGGAGTTAAAAGCATAGCAGTTTACGAAAATAGCCCCAAACTATAGAAATAAAACCTAAAACTAGTAGAACCAATGACCAAAGGGATGGATTGTTGGTTGATAGGATGACCCATACTATTGTTCGCCCAATGCCTGGTGCCATTTTTCCTATTTCACTAAACTACACATAACTTTTTACTCCAAAATCTGATTGATGTGAGGTTAGATGAGTTGGAAAGAAGACTAAAGAGGCTTCAATTTTATATGTTGAATAACCCAAAAGCCCTTTGTAAAATGGGAGTTATGGTCATTTGAAATTGACCCCCGTAAGAACTTATATGAAAACTCAATTGGTAAGATGACTCTCAACTCAACTCTGTGCTAGAGTTTCCTTATTTCTTTAATTTGTATGCAATGTATTTCTCACACTTTATAATTGATCTTAACATCTATTTCCCATGAAATTCATTTTTCTAGGGTCTTTCCACATACCTAGAACGATTTCAAACTTAGCCCGAAAGTCCGAGGCGCTACAATATCTCAACTCACGACTGAAACGACGATACACACTATCATGCCATAGAACTTTTACTGAATTCCATCTCACGAGTCTTGGGTCTAGTCTTAGGGATTTTTGGGTTGTTACATGTACTTTTCTTTGTAAAGTGCTTCATCATTTTCCTTGACCTTAATATGTCTTTTGGTTGGGGGACTGTCGTTTGAGATGTCGGTCAGCCTTTTGAATCGTTGGTTGCATAACACCTGGAGTGGTCTCTAGATGACAAGGATTTCATAAAACTTTTAAATTTATGGATCTTCTATTGAAAAAAATGAACCATCTCTTGCTCTATTTCTGGAAGAATTTAGTGACTTTCCCACCTCCTTTTATCAACTCATTGGATTTCTAAAACTTCATAAAATGGAATTTGTTTTGACTTAAATTAGTACTCTAAGGCACGCAAAACTCCATGATTTGAAAAGAAGTACAGATTTATGGCAAACTCTCAACACATCAACACCCCTAAAGAGTTTTCTTGTCCTCAAGCAACTAATATAAGAAAATCTAACATAGACTAAACTCATGTTCTAACACCACAAAATACAATGACTAGGGTAGTTTTCACAAACAGCTACAAACACACAATTTTTAAGCAAGTCACTCCCTCTATCATAACAAATCAACTTTCTCACAACTATCAATACTAAGCATGTCGCCTCTACTCATGACATCATTTCTACATGCAATACACCTAGATTTGAGAAGTAAGCCATATTAGCCATTATCGTCCACATGCCCTCACATTTAGACCAAGGAAAGTGTCCATTTTTAGAACAATGATCAACACACTACAAGAACGCAAGACCAAGAGAGAGAAGAAAAATACTCAAGTCTTACAAAGAAGTTCACAAGATAGGTCACAACTACCATATGCTTGCCTATTTTCTCAAATGCCTTTTCTTTTGAAATGTTGGATTGAGATCACATAATGACTTTTCTAAGTTTGTAATGGTGGTAAAAAGGATAGTAGGATACAAATATAGTCTTTTAATAGCTCTTTACCAACCTTGAACACTACATCACATTCACACATCCTTTTTCAGTTTATGATCCCTTCTTTTCATTTTTTTCACTTAGCAATTTTGCATAACCCAAGGTACTTTTTGTGAGCTCAATTTATTCACCTTCTATTTTTTTAATTTTTAGCTCTTTACTCAATAAACCTTGAGATATGGTCAAACAACTCATTTATGCCCTTTTCTTTCTTTTCCACCTTATCACCCCCAACTTGCACCTTTTTGCTCATTCATCACTTTCGTAGTGTCAAGGAGGATGAGTTCAAAAGAGGGTCAACTTGATAATTTATTTTAGTTTTGGTTGATCAAGAAAAAGGGTCAAGGCTCAAAAGGGGAGTCCAGGGATACATGCATCATTTGGTAGAATCATTTAGAAAAATGTGGCTTGTGAAACACTGAGAAGCACTAAGTTCATTTCTACAACCCATAGTCAATCCTAAGCTCAAGCATGAGTAGCCAGAAAAGTTCTAGAGTGTTACCACCATAAGTGAAAGAACAAAGTTTTCCTCACCATACAACGGCACATGTACATCAAATGGAACTAAAACAACTTTACTCTTAACTAGGGATTTATTGTCGCGTTCAACACACTACGATGTTAAAAATAGAGATACACATGCCAATACCAAAAAATTGCGGCAGAATTTTAAGAGGGTGCATTTTTCAAAAAATTATACAACGATGCTATGAACTCATATGTCATCACCACCTAAGTCAAAAATATTTTGTTAAATGAAAAATGACTCAAATTGTTGGTTGTTACCTTTAAGAATGTCACCTAGAAATCTATCATTTGGCCCATATACTACGACACTTTAACTATAGTTATTTGCGAGATTCAACTGAAAATAAGCCTCCTGGGAAAGAACCATAGCTAAGAAAACCTGAAAGGACTTTAAACTAAGAAAGTAATAAAATTCTATACTATGAAAGTAGTAAAATGGATAATCATCACATAAACTCATAAAAAGCATATTTCAATACAAAACAAGAGTTATTTCAAGCATCAACACTATATAATACAAAACATGCCACAAAGGTCAAAAATTTCAAACCCCTACCACCAACTCAAATATTTTGTAATGTTGTTAATGCACATACAAATAAAGCATTATAGAGTGACAGAGTCCCTCTAAGGCGCTCAGACTATTGTAATATGTTTTAAATTGGGGATATGACTAAAGAGATCAACTCAACATTATGGGGGCGGCTTTGGGTAATGTCCATGGATGCTAACTTTGCTGCCTGAACATTTGCAGCCTCTGTTGAATCTATGTCGGGGTCATCCTTCTCTAGGAGGAGTCTCTCCTCAAAATCATCCTCTGCCTCCTGTATTTGTATCTTTGCTTTTTCAAGATAAGGAGTAGGAACAATCGGCTGTGATGGAATGGAAGGTGGAGCCTTCTCTTGTATAACTCTTACTATTGAGACTCTGGGAGATAAGACTTGTAGAGGTGAAGACTAAGTCTGATATGCTCGATCTTGTGTAGTATCAAAATCTACTCCATCGGTCTAGTAATAGGCTGTTTCCAATTAACCACCGACAACCTAACCTCTTCAACTTGATTCTGTCTCATTGTAAGTCTAGTATTGTAGCTCTAGTCTTCTCTAAATCAGCGTAGAGGCTCTAAATCTCTATGGGTCAAAGTCCTACTCTAACTGTGTAAGTTTAGCCTCAATAGCCCCTTGACAGGCACTCAATGCCTCATGAGAGGCCCTGATTGAATCCTGGAGTAGCTGAAATGCATGCTCAACAATCTTAGCTAGAAAGGCCACCTTATGAATCAAGCGGGCTTGCTACCTCTCCCTTGATCAAGCTCAGCAGTTGTGCTCAACAATGAATCTCTAGAGCTTAGGATGGGTCTAGGAGCAGCAGCAGGAGCAGGAGTAGGTGTAGCGGTGGAAGAAGGAGCTCCATGAGGAGGGGAGTCCATAGGTAATGGAACAGAAGCTGCTGGGGGTTGTGAGGTAGGCTCCTCAAACTAGATACCCTCACTCTGTGTACCCAACTGATATTACTGAGCTAGGACATCTGGTATCTATAATCAATGTATCATCTCTCATCTTGGTGATATCAGTTACCAGATGAGCCTCTATAAAAATTTCCTCTCTTAGTAAGATCGAGACTCCTTCTCTTTGGTATAATGTATTCTTAAGGATATGAAAGCAAGAGACGTGGCTACCTATAAAGCCCACTCCTTAAGCTCTATTCACATCATCAGCCCTTTGTTAATCCTTATTAGATATAATAGATGCCATGACCAATGCATGCCCAAATAGATGTCTGTTATCACTCTTGGTCATGCAAATCCTATTGCAGATTATGTTTCATCCAAATTTAGCTTGAAGCGATAAATCCTTCTTGAAGATATTAGCTTCCTCAAAGGCAGACCATATAGGTGTGCCCTCAATTATTACTTCATCTATCCATGTCCTAGATCACCCTCCCAAGGCTACTACAACATCATATCCAATGATGTCGGTTGTCTCATATCCTTTAGTGCGATAGTACTAGTTGATTGCTTCACTGATATCAATCGACACTCCTTGAATAATGACTGACATGAGGGGCTTTGTCTGATACTGCAATCCTGGGTTAGTCCTCTAGAGAAGTTCCCCATGTACTGCATAAAACTATCTTACGAGAGTCTGAATGTATTGGCCTGGGGAATGAAAAAGAAAGCCCTAGTTCTAGAGCTATATCTGCTCCATAATGTTTGGGTGCTAATCCATCCCAGTAGTGTTAATAGTCTTGTCCTGAGTGATGCTACGATGGGGTTTTCCATTATAATTGGATCGCCCTTTTAGATATCTATCTCGGGCACCCTGCACCGCCGATCTCAACTGGAATATATCCTCCCCTTGCTTTCTTCTTTTTGCTATTGTGTCAACCTGGGGGAAGAAGTTTAGCTAGTGGAGTTCTCATATATGGACTTCCTAGAAGAAATATTTATCTATTTTCCATTGGATTAGGCATGGGCTTATCTCTCTAATGGCTAGGATGAAAATCCCATAGATAGGGTGTCTGCTGATACCACCCTAGTAGAGTGAGTGGGAGACAAGGCTGGAGCTAATTCCGTGGCCCTCCTAATAGTTGGAGTCTGATAGTCATCATTATATTCGTCCTAGAGTTAGGACCTTTTGGGTGTATTGGCCTTGCCACCCCTTAGTGCTCCTTTTTTGGTGCCATTTCATGTGATCATGTAATAAATAGTAAGCATAATGGTTTTGAATAGCATAGAATTAAACATCTCAGTTCAAAAGAAGGGGGAGAAGATGGTCTGTATCTTGAAGATACGGACTGCATGTTGTATCGTCTCTTGAAAACAACAGACTAGTTTTATTGTTTCAATGGACGAAATAGAGTGCGGACAATAATTTGAAAAGACAGTTTGTCTATTGAGTCGTCTATTAACCCAGACCAACTTGTCTTACTAATTAAAAGGAAGGAGCAACATACTATTCTTCTTTTCAAAAGGCGGTTCATTATCTTAGATGTAAACTGGGGGAAAGAAATATTGTACAACATTTTGATCATTTACTAGTATATTAAGCATTGGACAGGCAAAAATTGGTAGCTTTCACATAGACGGACCAAGTTCATCACAAAGT
>JACEIK010000283.1:80279-101795 GCA_018107945.1 Datura stramonium
TTGGTAATTTACCAACTCAAGTGGCTCTTAAGCCTGAGTTATTGCTTTGTTTTCACCCAATTTAGAAAGGTTTGATGCCTTTTCTCTTCTTTTGTGTAGGATTTTATTGAAACTAAGAAGATGAAGGTATTGAACTAAAGAAATCTTCTGGAAGTCAAATAGGGATATACATACCATGCAATTGTATCTGCATTTAGCAGGTTCCACATAAAAGAACGTGGAGATTTACTGAATTAGACTTGGGAGCCACATATTGGCATCGGCAAACTGCATATGCCATAGAAGACGACATGAAAAGAGCACTATGTAGGCCTGAAAGGTGGATCTACGAGCTACACAATGGCACTTGCGAAACGTAGGTGCCACGCAAGTGACTCGCGTCATTGATTGAAGGGCAAAATCATCCAGAAAGACACAAGTGTACTCGAGAAGCTTCTAAGGGAATTTTTAGTAGTTGTGCATAGAATATATGCTAATTTTTACCCCAATTACACATATCATTATACCACACTATAGAGTGAGAGAAAATCTTATACAAAGTGATAGAAATAGTACATTCTACTTTGTTCTTCTCTTTCATTGGAAGAAAAACTCCATTAAGGTAGACCTTTAGCTGAGATTGAATTCTATTTACTGATTATGAATGGAATTAATGAATTTTTCCTTGTTATAATTTCTCTTTCATCAATTATGAGTAGCTAAGTTTCGTTGTAGGGGGGTGTATGAATGATAGGTATTTAGACCCAAGAGGGTATTGGCTAATTGATCTTATATTTAAGTAGAAAACATGGATCTATTGAATTCTTCAAGTTTTAATTTAATAATTGATGGTTGTAAACATTAATTGAGATCTGTAATTTCAATTTCTCTTGAGAAAGGAAATTGAAGTTAGGTAAGACTTCATCAGTGATGAATTGGAGTTTGATTCATGGATTGGAGCTAGAGATAATCGATACCCAAGTCAAATTTCATTAAAGGGTTAGTGCTAGAGATAGTCTACACCCTTCCTCAAGAATTATTTGGTTTATTTATGATTTAGCTTTTGGGTTTGAGAAAATCCAAGGTAAACACATTCTTTTGATGAGAAACTTAGAGTATAATTCAAGGCAAAGGCTATCAACGAATTAATTAAATCTAAAGCTCTTAGTCAATACTTACCATGTTGAAGTCTCATCAAATGCACACCCCCAGTCTCTCTTCTTGATAGTAACAATTGTTTTCCCCTTGCTCGATTTTACATTTTAAATTGCTACTTGTTACACCTTTTCCCCCAATATGTTTTTATGCTCATACTTGATGCATGACACTTGTGAATTGATTTACTACACTTGGTGAACCCAATCTTCAATTTTTGTGGGATTCGACTTCTACACTCATTGTCACCCACAAGATTACACACAAATGGCACCCAAATTTGAGCTTAAATCGAGCAGGTTTATTAGAGATGAAGTGCAGCGTATGCGTGTGGAAGTGAATGAGCTCACTTCCCGATGCAAATATAGTTCCTTGATTCCTTGATGCTAGAATTAGAGAAGGTGGTGTGTGCAAATGTAGAGGAGATGAGATACAAGAGCTTAAGCTTGAAGAGATCAACAATGGACGATTTTCGATGAAAAGGAAATAGGAGGAAGATGATGGACATGTGAGTACGGGCAAAAGGCCCATTAAAACATATCAAAATTGATGGGCAATTGGGTAGGGTCAGTTCTTTAAAGGGGCAGTCGTCTTTTTAAAAAGATGACCCACTTTATTAATGCTAATACCTTAATGGTCCAATTAGCCCTTCTTCATCAAACATAAAAGATGGTCCGAGAAAATGGACTGTCAATTTAATAAGTGGTGCGCATATCAAACCTTCATTTGACATTCAACAACCAGAAAATTTCCATACCTAGCCTCCAAGTGACAGATCAATTGATAGNCTAGCCTCCAAGTGACAGATCAATTGATAGTCCGCATGTTGAACATGTGGTCCATCTTTTCAACCATCTCTATGAGGCTGAATTTTCCCTTTTATGCCTTGTTCAATTTTCTCCACCATTTTAATATCACATCTGCATTCATCAACACACATCAATCTAAAAACACTCGAGTTGTCTCCCAATATGTGCTTTATTTATCATTGTGGCATGACATGGATACTGCAGATGGTGTAGCATTCCTTGGATTTCCTCCCAAGAATTTCCTAATTTAACATCACAACACGACCCAAGATACCTAAATTAGCCAATTGATAAGTCATCCTTAGGACGGGACTTCCTCACCCATTTTCTTCCTTTGTAGTCGCTGAGATACTGCTTCACCCATTTGTGTTTAGCCTTGTTTTTTTGGGATGATACCTTTGATTCAAGACTAGCTCTTCCCACTTCATCCTCAACTATGCTAACCACACAAATATCCCCAACATCTATGGGTAATAAGTGGCATTTTCCTTTCTTTGAAGGTTACAGTATCATTCTTAACCCGAAACATTGATCTTATGTTTCTCCAAATCCATAAATGCCCTTCTAGTAGTAAGAAAAGGTCTCCCAAGAATAATTTCAATGTCCCTATCCACATCACAGTCTGACACCATAAGATCAGTTGAGAGAATAAATTTTTTGACCTTTACCAATACATCCTCCACCGCCCCTAATAGCGTTTTGATTAACTTGTTGGCCATTTTGAGTCTTATAGAGGTGGACATTAACATGGATAGTCCTAACACTTTGTATATGTCTAAGGGAATGAAATTTATGCTATACCCATTTTCATACAAAGTGTGTAAGCATTCATAACACCCAATTCTTCAAGAAATGGTCAACTCTTCAGGATCACCATTTTTCTGCACACTTGTGTAAGCGATGATGGCACTCAAGCAATGTTTACAGGAATCATCTCTTAAACTCCACGTGGCATCTTATTTATTAGCAACATCTTTAAGTACTTGGCAAAACCAGAAATTTCCTTGATTTCATCTATGAATGGAACTCGAAGTGTTGCTTCTTTTAACCATTTAATGTATTTATCAATTTTTGCGTCAAGAGCTTGTTTGGCCAGAATTTGAGGAAAGGAAGGAATAGCTAGAGGAAAAAATTTAGCAATGTCATCACCACTCTCCTTAGCCTTCTCCTTCCGCTTGGGAGTAACTATAGCCTTATCAATCACCTAATCAATAAGTGGCTTCTCCAAATCTTCAACAACGTCCTCATAAACTTGTGGCTTCATTAACCTTGTACATTTATCATCAACCTCACACTCATTCTCAACACCTGTGCCAACAATTCCATCATAAATATCATCAACAATGGGTTGCACAATTTTTTCACTTCTAGTGAGAATAGCCATACATTGAGCATTGGAGGTACCAATGTTACCCCTTTGGGTGGGTCGTGGTGTCACTAGGGAGATACCCTTTTTTCTTGGGATTTTTCTCTCTTAAATTCCCTCACTTGTTGCTCTAATTTCTGAATTGATGCTGTGTAATGCCCCGAAAACTCAAAGACTAAATCCAAGACTTAAATCAGAAAATCTGGGAAAATCTGTAGAAATTTGTCACAGAACAACTCACCTAACAGGTCGTTGTGAGACCTAATGACTCGTTAGGTCAGTCATGAGAAGGAGGATGGAGAAATGGTAAAGTAAAAGCAGTGCAACTAACGGAAGACCTCATGAGTCGTGGTCAAGTCCCATGACCCATTAAGTCACTCGTGGTTAGGCCAGGATCAGGAAATTAAGAGTTGAGGCAGTGAGGTTGAAAGATGTTGACCACGAGTCGTGGTCACCATTAATGAGTCGTGATGTTCCCAATCAGCAGTCCTAGATAATTACTATCTAGTGTACTTGACGAGCAACACCACGAATTGTTGCCAGTTATAACGAGTCATTGTTCCCCCGTAATGACTTCAGTGATTTTCAGGGAGTAGCCTAACGAGAGGTCCCAACAAGTCGTGGTCCCAACTAATGACTCTTGAGTGACCTGTTAGGACCCAGTTGACCAGATTTCAGATTTTTTCCCAGGGATATTTTTGTTAATCTCCTAACTATTTAATCCCTAAACTACATCATTTAAGGTAAAATTCCTAGGATATTAGAGTGTTTGAACGGTTCTACCCCTCATTCCTCCCATTCATTCTCAGAAAAATCATCAAAGAGTCTCTCAAGAACTCTCAAGCAAGCTTAGGGTTTTCCTCCATTGCAGTAGTTTGAGTTTTCTTCTATGGGGAATTTATTGGCCAGTTATGTGGGAATTCAACAAGGGAATTGTCGTTCCCTTGTGTCCCCCAAAATCCTCCAATAAATTCTCTATCAGTTTTAGCCTAGAGTTTCCGAATACGATGAAATTTCATGTTATTTTTCGTTAATTTTACCTAGGATAATATCCATGTTTATTATTCATATGATTTTCATCAGTTCCTAATTAAATTCTCGATGTTATTACCAAAGTGAATTAAAGTCTCAAATTCTCCAGTGGAGATTATTTGTGTATTAAATTCCATCTGGTTTGTGAAGTGTGATTTGGGTTGAATTTTCTAGTATTTCTTATTGTTATATGTTGAGTAAATACTATATTGATAAGAATGGTTTTATCCTTGTCGGATAACATTTATTTAATTCTTGAAATTTTTCTATATTACGGAATTCTCGTGTTGTTGGAATGAATTGAGTTCTCTATTAGCTGTTTAATAGTTCAGTTCAGTTAGAATGCAGAACCTCTTCAAAACTATTCTGAGCTTGTCAACTGATCAGTTTGGCTTCAGTCTTTTCTTGAGGTGTCAGTGGTTCCTCCCAGTTATCATAATCAGACTCAGAATCTAGTTTATTGGTCCATTAGGCGGTTATGACATTTTAGATATATAGATCTGACCAGTCTAGAACCCAGTTTCAGAATCTGGTCCAACAAGACTCTCAGGGTACTTTCAATTATATGTCCCTGACTAGTCTTGGAATCTAGTTTCGAGCTATCAACCTAGTAGTTCAGTATAGGTTTTCCAGTGGGAGTAGGACTTAGCACTGAGCGGGCTGGGGTTCCAGCGCACCCAGGTTCCCAGAACTACGTTGCTAGTGTAGGTTAAAGTATTACATGGCCTGATTGGCCCCAGACTCTTGTGATCACCCAATTCATTCCTTTATACACTGGAAAGGTATATTGGNGGAAAGGTATATTGGGTCCTACCGATGGGGTGTATACATCGGCCTCCATGTCTAGCTCACGTGGTTATATGTCGATTATAAACTCTCCCACCAGTCAATTCAATCCAGATTCAGAATAAGCAACTCAGTTCAGTTCCATCTCTTTCAGTTTAGCTAAGTTCAGTACATTTTCTCAGACACAGAACTTTCATACTTAGGGCATGTCTTTGACCATCAGACAGGGTCATTTTGACCATCTAAACTTATTTTCGTAGTTCAGTTCAGTATACTTATCGGTCATCACATGTCATATCAGTTCAAGCATTACATTCATTTATGTTTTGTCCCACTTACTCAATACATTCAAATTACTAACGCATACTTTTATGCTATATCATTTTATGATACAACTGCAGGTTCCCAGTCTCAACATCGTTAGCTGCTGCAATTCAGATCCTCCTCCTCTGCAGTTGAAGTGTGAAACCTCATCATTTGAGGGCCTTATTTCATTTCTTTTAGTTTGTTTATTATATTAGTCAGACTTAGAGTTAGTTGGGGGCTTGTCCCAGCAACTCATCAGATAGAAGGCTTTCAGACTGCAGATGTTTTAAACCTTATGTTTTTAATTTTATTTTTTTTATAAATGTTATTATTTTATTATTTCAAAGCTTCTGCTATAATTTTTTACTTAGAATAACAGTGTATGATAGACCAGGGGTTGACTTTGGGTCACTTCTGAGTTCACGTACCGTGTTCCATCCAGGGTGTAGACTTGGGGCGTGACATGTTGTGTGAGAGCAAACAATTTCTGTCAAACATTTCAAACACACAATGGACCTCTCTTTGTTGGCGAGCACTTTCTCCAATATCTCCTCAATTTTGGAACCCCCTTGCTCTTGAGAAGGTTCCACCCTCCATTTTTGGAAACTAGAAGAATGTCACGACCCCAGCTAGGACCCCAGATCGAGACACGAGACCTAGAGCCATAAATGGATCCAAGCTAACCAATGACATACACATAGCACACATAAGATCATACTCAAGCAAAATTAAATCATAAGCATGGAATAACTAAAATCTACATAACATAAAGCATATGTAAAAATGACAATATTACAACTCTGAGTCAACAACTACATGCCTATTTGAAAAGCCTCTAGTCATAAGATGAGGTGATGGTACAACCCCCCAACTAACTCGCTAAAGTCTAAAATTAAAATGAGACAAGACAAAATAAACGGATAGATATCCCTGGGTGATGAGGACTCACCATGATTGGGGAAAACTGGTTGGTCTGAGCAGGAGCAAACTAATGGCGAGACTGAGATAGATCACCCAAACATATATCATGAGATAGTATAGCATAACATATGCAGTCAGTACATTGAATGTACTGAGTATGCGGGAAAGTAAAACATGCTAGTAAAATGTTAATCTGAAATCATAAGTATAAATTAAGAAAAATTATTAGAGTAAGGACAACATGATAAAAGTCATAAATCCGAAGTATACATATTCATAAGCTATTCATTGCAATATGAGCATAATGACCCAAAATTTAGAAATAGAAATTGTATAAGTTGTCATGCTTGAAATTGTAAGTGAAACATAAACTGATCAATGGGTCGAATATGCTATTAAACATAATATCATAAGTTATGAATATGAGTAACTGAAGACACGAGGAACAGTGGGAGATTCTTATAACCGACATATCCAATGTGAGCATACATAGAGCCCGACTTGTAATCCTAGTCGGGAGGGTGTTCATACCTTTTCAAGGGTAGAACCATGAAAGATACATGATATCACTCATGGGTGGCCCATACGAGCATGGGAGACACTCTTGTGGAAGACCCCATCATGTCTATGTTGGCACGTAGTTTCGAGACTTAGGTGCACTGGAACTCTAGTCTACTCGGTGTTAAATACTATTCCCAAAACATATATAGTGCTCATATCATAATCATAAAACATACTTGAAGTACATGGTCCAGTTGAGATCTTGATATTCATAAACATGCTTGAGATACGTGAACTAGCCTTATAATAGGCTTGTGAGTTGGCCATGATCATAAACTTGATATTCACAAAAGCCATGCATACTTGAGGAAATCATCATACTCTAAAATTCATAATTTCATGAAGGGTTCCTGCGGAAATCATGAATTATGATCATAAAACTTAATTAATTCATCATACTTTAAATTATGGACTCATAATAAATAAATTTCGTAAATCATGCATAATAGCGCATAATCTTCATAAACTTCAAATCATGAATTAAAAGTAAATTGAGGTTTAAACCTTTCCTAATAGTCATGGAACATCAATCAAAACATGAAGGTATTATACCCATAGAGAAAATTGGGAGATTTCATGAAAATAGTGTAAAAACCCAAGGATTCAATTCAACATTCTTGGAGACTTGAAACCATATAATTGGGGTGAATTGGGCATGAGGGTGGAAGTTTTTTCCCCATTCATAACCCTACATATCTGAGTTTGGAGAATTCTCAACCTTATTAGAAACCCAAAAGGAATTGTGGAAGATTTGATGAATAATCCTAGCTTCTCTTAAGGAGATTTAATCTTCACTTAGGGGTGTTAGGAGTATAATGAGGGTTTAGGATGATTAAAACCCTTAAAAACACTCTTTAGAAGGCTTAAATGATTTAGTTTAGGAGTTAGGAACTTAGAAATTATGAAAGAACTCTTAATGATCCGACAAGAAAAATAGCACTGCCAGACAAAATGGGGGACTGGACGACTCGTTGGATGACTTGACGGGTCGTCCCCTGACCCATTTCCCTGGCAACCTCTCCTCCATTCTTTAATCTTTTTCACTCAATGAGTCACTTAACAGGTCTTTAGGGGACTTGACAACTCATTGCTCAATCCATCATGACTTCTTGAAATAACTGCTTTTCAAACTTGGCGCCACCCAACAGGTCACTCAACGACCTGTTAGGTAACTTGACGGGTAATTGGATAACTCGTTCTGTGACCTGGTGTAGATTTTCCTGTTTTCTCCATTTCAATCCTTAGGTCTGATCTTAGGAACTTTTGGAGCGTTAAATAATCTCCCCATTGGGAACATTCATCCTCGAATGTAGATTAAGCATATTTAAAGGCTAGGGAAGGATCTGCAATCCCAAAACTGAATAACCAAAGTTGAAAACTGACAGAGTGACTGACTCTGGATTGATTTTTATGATTGAACTGAATTCATGAAACATACGTACATGCTATGACTTGAAAGGAACCTATGGACATGAACTTGACATGAATCTAAGTAGAGTACTAAGGAGGAAAGTAGTACCTTATGTTGGAACTAAGTCGGAAGGGAGAAGATGTGGGTATTTAGCCATCATATCTGTTTCAGCCTCCCATGTAGCTCCCTCAACAAGTTGATTCCTCCACAAAACCTTCATTGAATATACTTTCTTGTTCCTCAACTTTCAAACCTGACGATCAAGGATCTCAACCAAAATCTCCTTAAAAGTAAGGCTATCCATCACACTAAAGCTCTCTACTGCAACAACTAAAGTTGGGTCACCAATGCACTTTTTCGCACGAAAAACTGGATGCACGAAAGTTAACTCTGCGGGTATCTCCAACACACATGCCACCTTGCCAACTTGCCTTAGAATCCTGTAAAGACCAATATATCAGTGACTAAGCTTCCCTTTCTTACTGAACCTCATAGCTCCATTCATGGAGAACACCTTCAGAAACTCCCAATCATTGACTTCAAACTCAAGCTCTCTCCTCCTAACATCCGCATAAGATTTTTGACGACTCTAAGCTGTTTTCACCCATTCTCTAATGAGATGAAATTTCTCCATAGCCTCATGAACTGAATTTGGCCCTAACAATGTAGCCTCATCTACCTTGAACCATCCAGTAGGCGATCTACACCTCCACCCGTAAAGAGCATCAATTGGAGCCATCTAGATGCTAGAGTGATAGATGTTATTATAGGCATACTCGATCTGAGGAAAGTGATCGTCCCAACTACCCTTGATATCAGTAACACACACTCTCAACATATCCTCAAGAGTATAAATTGTCCGCTTTATATGACCATCTATCTATGGGTGAAAAGAAGTATTAAGCTTCACCTGAGTACCAAGGCCCCTCTGAAACGATCTCCAAAACTGAGAGGTGAACTAAGTACCCTTATCAGAGATGATGGAAAATAGGACTCCATGAAACTGAACCAACTCCTGAATGTAAAGCCTAGTATAATCCTCAGTTGAATTCATAGTATGACTGACAAGATATGAGCTGATTTGGTCAACCTATCCACAATCACCTATAAAAAATCATACTATCAGCGTGTACGAGGCAAACCTATAATAAAGTCCATATTGATCTCTTCCCACTTCCAAGTAGAAATTCTAATATCTTAAAGCATACCTCCAGATATTTGATTCTCAACCTTCACCTTTTGGCAATTCGAACACTTAGCCACAAACTCCGCTATGTCAATCTTAATGCCATTCCACCAATAGACTTTTCGTAGATCACGGTACATCTTGGTGGAACCTGGATGGATAGAGTACTAAGAGAAATGAGGCTCACTCAAAATCTGCTCTCTCAAGTCATCTACAATAGGCACACATAATCGGCCTTGATATTGAAGTACACCATCTACCATTTGGGAGAAAACCTCCACTTTTTTATTCCGGACTGCTTTTTTCAACTTCAGTAGGATAGGATCCTCATTCTTTCCTAGCTTTGAATTCCATCACCAATGAAGATCCCGACCCATTTTGAACAATAACACCACCATCCGTCAAATTTGTAAGGCGAACTCCTAAATGAGCAAGCCTATGGACATCCTTCGCCAACTCTTTTCTCCCTTTCTCGGCATGAGACACACTCTCCATAGACAACCTACTAAGAGTGTCTACCACTACATTAGCTTTTCCTGCATGATAAAGGATAATCATGTCATAGTCCTTGAGAAGCTCTAGTCATGTCCTTTGCCGAAAAATTAGGTCCTTCTGAGTGAACACATACTCAAGGCTCTTGTGGTCCGTGAACACATCCACATGCACCCCATACAAATAGTGCCTCCAAATTTCCAAAGAAAACACCACAATTTCCAACTCTAAGTCATGCATTGGATTATTCTTCTCATGAGTCTTAAGCTGTCTAGAGGCACACAATGACATTACCATGCTACATCAACACACAACCAAGACAAACCCCAGAAGCATCATAATACACAAAAAAATCATTAGTGCCCTCCGGTAGGGTTAGTATTGGGGCTAAAGTGAGTAAAGTATTTAGCTCCTAAAAACTCTTCTCTTAAGCATACGACCACATAAATTTGACCTTTTTCTAGGTCAACATAGGCAACAGTGCTGCAATAAATGAAAATCCCTCTACGAACCTCCTTTAGTATCTAGCCAAACCTAAAAAGCTCCTAATATCTGTAGGACTGATAGTTCTAGGACAATTCTTCACCTCTTCTATCTTTTGAGAGTCCACCTGAACACCCTCACTAGAAACCACATGACCCAAAAATGCTATTGATTTCATCCAAAACTCACACTTGCTAAATTTAGCAAACAACTGTTGATCCATAAGAGTCTGCAACACAATCCTTAAATGAGCGACATGCACCTCCTTGCTTCGAGTGTGTATGAGAATATCATCTATGAAGACAATCATGAACATATCTAAATACTTCTAACACCCTCTTCATCAAGTCCATAAAAGTTACAAGAGTATTTGTTAGTCCAAAAGACAACTACGAACTCATAGTGACCATACCGAGTCTGGAAGGTTGTCTTCGGGATGTCACTCTCCCTAACACTAAGATGGTGATAGATTGATCTAAGGTCTATCTTCAAAAAGCACATAGAACCCTGAAGTTGATCAAATAGGTCATCAATCATGGGGAGGGAATACTTATTCTTTACTATTACCTTGTTTAACTGCTGATAGTCTATGCACATCCTAAGGGAACCATTCTTTTTCTGAATAAAGAGAACTGGAGCACCCTATGGGGACTTACTAGGCCTGATGAAAACCTTATCTAGGAGATCCTTCAACTGCTTTTTGAAATACTTTAGCTTGGCTGGAGCCATTATGTAAGGAGGAATAGATATGGACTGCATATCCGGGAGAAGGTCAATATCAAAGTCGATCTCTCACTTGGGAGGAACTCCTTGTAGATCATCTGGGAATACCTCCGGATATTCACATAAAATAGGAACTGACTAAAGAGTTGGGGTCTCAGATGTAGAATCCTTGAACCGAACTAAATGGTACACACAATCCTTGGAGATCACCTTTCTGTCCTTGAGATTGGAAGTAAAGCGACCTACAAGCATAACTAAATTACCTTTCCTCTCTAGGACTAGTTCACGTAGAAACTAAAACTCTATTGTATGGGTTCTATAATTAAATAATGAATTACAACACTATAACCAGTCCATACTGAATATAACTTCGAAGTCGGTCATATCTAGCTCCACTAAGTCAATTGAGGTGACTTTTTGAAGGATTGTGATAGGGAAATTCTTGTATACCCATTGAGCTAAAAATGACTCACCGAAAGGAGTAGAGACTGAGAAGAGTTCTGATAAGATTTCAAGACTGACTTCAAAACTAATAGCAACATAAGGAGTCATGAAAGACAATCTAGCCCCTAGATCTAACAATGCATACACATCAAGATGGAATATTTGTAACGTACCAGTAACCACATTAGGTGAGCACTCCTTCTCCTAACGAGATGACATTGTGTAGAACCTGTTCTGCCGTTGTCTGCCTGCTGCACTAGAAAAGGTGCCCTGCTAAGATGGGCAAGCTGCTGGAGCTGCTAAACTAGTGGTTGAGGTGCAGATCCCACCATCGCCCTATTCGGCTGATGGGAAATCCCTGAGTCTATGTCTAGGCGTGCTACACCCGAAATAAGATTTTGAGCCAACTAAGCATCACACAAGGTGGTTCTTGCCGCACCTCACATAGGTGATGATGGGCATATTTCAATGCCCATTTTCCATGCTTTTTCCATATTATACCGTGTTTTGAGTTAATAATCCTTATGAAATGAATGAATTCATTGTGGTTATGTGTTTTTTATTCTAACAAATGATTTAAGGTGATTTTCGAAGGAAAATAGGGATAAAAGGACCTAAAATGAACCAAGGTTGGAGGTTTGAGAAGCAAAGTGATGAATCTGGTGAGATAGTTGGTGCCCTGTACCAAGTGCCAAACTTTATAGAATTATTTTCATCAGTTTGGTGAGATGGTTTTCGCCCCACACAAAGTTCAAAATTTTAAAGGAAAATCTACTCAACACCTTGGCGAGATTAGAGGAATGGAGCCCTATCCATAGCACAAGAAATTCTGGCGCTAAGGTGGGCATGGAGCCCCATCCATCGCACCAAAAATTATTATGCTATGATGGGTGTGGAGCCCCATCCATAGCACAAAAGCATTCCATCCTTAGAAAAATCTCACAAAATCTAGTAAGATTGAGGGGGTAGTGCACCAAGTCCTAAACATCAGAGAAACTTGAATCAAACTTGGTGAGATAGATGGGGTTGGACACTAGAGAGCTTCTAGAGTAGGGAAAATTGGCTAAGTCCTTGATGAGATAGGTGGGAAGTGCACCAGACCTATTCTGGAGCTGAAATTGCTGATAATTTTACTTAAGTCTGTGGTGAGATAGGTGAGGCGATGCGCTAGGGTCATTTCGGGGCAGAAAATATTGATTTTAAAGCCATGTTTTGGAGGATAGAAGTTTCATTTGAAGGCTCATCTAAAATACATGCCTTAGGTTGTTTGTTACATATCTTTGATCATTTTTTACATTCCATAGTTCTCTTGTGCAGGCTTGTAAGCCATTTGGAAGGAAGACGACATTCTACAATAGGTCTTTCTCTTATTTACTTGTATTTTCATATGATGATGACTAAGTCTTTGTTTTTACACTTGTCTATGAGTGGCTAAACTTATATTCTATGGTTGTGGCCATGGTGGATGGTTCAATGTTTGAAAGACTAATTTAATCTAGTTTTGATTCTTCAAGTATGGTTGTTTGTATTTATTTATGTTAATTTATTATTTATGAGATTGATCACATTGTAAGTAATCTGTTGGCTTTTGATTGAACTTGGGAAAGAGAATCGAAAGGGTTAAAAATAAATAAAGAACTGAATTTCAAAGACCCTTGAACCCATTGGTGATAGGATAGAAGTCGTTGTTGAGGACAGGGATATACCCTTCAACCCCGTTTAGTTTAAGTACAAGTAGGCATAATGGTCGTTTCATTGTTCTCTTACGACCATAGGGATATAGGCATTAGGGTTCATCAAATAGTTCTTGGATGCTAGGGATAGTGCAAAGAAATAGGATAGTAACTTTCAACTAACAACCATAGGAAGAATCGTACTAGTGTAATTACATCTTGAAAAATCAGCTTGAAACCAACCAAGTGCCATTTCCCTAGACTCTCATAATCATCAAAATATAATAAACCTTACAATCATTTTTTAGTTAATTTTATATTTAATGTTTTGATAGTTTAATTTCTCAAATCAATTCCCATTTTAACTGTTTTGTAGAATACTAAAGTTAAAGTGACAATCTTATAATGATTAAATTAACAAGTCCCAATGGTTACGATATTTTGACTTAACAATCCTCTATTACTTGACGGCCACATGCGATTGCGTGCACTTGGACGACATGAAGTTTATGGTGTCGTTGCTAGGGACTTGAATATTGTTCGATCATTTGTAAGTTAGGATTTTAATCTGCTATTCAGTATATATTGTAAAGATTTTTATTTTCTTTTTTTTAGTATTATACCACAGTTCTTCACATGACATCTTGGTATATAAATAGGTAGAATATTGGGTACTCATATTTTTTTGAGCCATGTATGAATTGTGGAGGACCTCACTTTTTGAAACACTGTCATACTTATGGTATATGTGGTGGTCTGGATGGCCATTTGAGCCATTCCCCAAATTATTATTCCCCTTCCCCAAGCCTCTATTACGATCTTCCTATTGTATTTGATGCTTATAGGAATAATAAAGAGGAGGAACGACATGCTTCAATGAGCAATATGGAAAAACTTATCCTGAAGCATATGGAAGTAATGAGGGAGTAATTTACCAAATAGGGAGAAGCCTCAAAAGGATGAGTACCAAGCTCGTAGAGATGATGGCTGGGACTATAACTAGTAATGATTTGTAAGTCACGGTCTTAGCCGATACTCAAGAGGAACCTCAACTGAAAGGGAGAATAGAGCCCAGACAAGACATTGACCAATTTAGCTCAAGTATCCATGACCTGTAGGGTCATTTGAATGAAAAAGTTGAGGTGTTTGAGGCCCAATTACAAAGTGTTGTGGATACTAGCCAATGCATGGAACAAGAAGGAGAATCCCAACCATTAGATGATTCTTTGGTGGTTGATATCGATGTTGAGGAGGTGGATAAAAGTGAGGATGTCAAGCATAATGCAATCTTGGAGTTATGGCATATTGGTCCTCATTCTAAACACTTTTCAACATTGTGTATGGTTGGAAACCTATAAAGAGAGCCTTCAAATCCTAAGGAAAGAGGTGTAGATGAGGAATAATGCTCTTATATTCTAAAATTCATTATGCCAAAGACAAACAATGACATCCCTCACTTAAGGGCCAAGAAGGGAAAGATGCAACATCTATTACTTGGTCCCTTAAGATTTACACCACCACCCCTTGAACATAATAGGAAATTGGAAAAGAAATTGGGGGTGAAAGTTATAAGCTCAAAGTGGAAAGAAAAGTGGTGAAACTTGATGATGTCGTCCCGCGTCGTCAAATCAGTCACTTGTTGGGAGGAAACCTAATTTGAAAGAGTGTAGTTTGTATTATTATTATTTTTTATAGTGTCATGTTTGGTTTTTTTGTTTTTCTTTATATTGAAGGGGAAGTTTGAGTACCCCGAATCAAAGCTAAGGAACACGTCTTGAGCTTATGCATGGGGTTGTGCGGCCCGTGAATCAAAGAGACATACTACTAGCTAGACCCTAGAGGGCCTCATGGAGTATATCTCACACGTCTTGTTTTATTTTATAGATGCTCTGAGGAAAGAGCATGATTTTAAGTGTGTGGTGAGGGGTTTGTCTCCCTGAATTTTGAGGTTAAGTGTAAGCATGCCATCAAGTTTAGTAGAAGATTATTTAAAATGGCATGTCTCATCCACCCTTCGATTTTTCTTATGGCCTTGGTTTTTTTCGAAGAAGGGACCTTTGAAATGGGTAATTTTGATATTTTTAGGAGTCATTGTTGTCGTAATGTAGTGACCCTTCCCTATGATAGATTGATGAAGAGACTGTCTTAAGGGTAATTAGTCATGGTTTTTTGTTTTATTTTTTAGGATTGAGTCATAGATCATTCACTTGTGTTCTTCTTGACATTCTTCGTAGCAGCTACGCTAGAGTTAGTAATGTGGTTATCTTGAATGCATAAGTGAGGAATCCATGAGAGACGCACATATATCTTCCATTTGACTCAAAATGAATCTAAGGGCTTAATAATGAAAAGGTCATTCAATGTGATTGTATGACTGTGTAGCTGTAGAAACTGACTTGACTCTTGAATTCCATGAGTGGTGAGTTAAATTGTCTTGTTTGTGCATATTGTAGCATCTAGAACTTTCTTTAGTGTATGTAGGATAACTAATTGTTAGGGAGTGAGGATATAATCAAGGCATTTCTTTGAAAAAGACAAGTTTTTTCCCATGTTTGTTTTACCTTTCTGTACAGTCTCCCTAGTTAACCCCCTTTGAGCCTTAAGCTTTATTCTTTCTTATCCCCAGTAGTAGCTCAATCCCTATATTTATGATACCTTATTGATCCAAAGTAGTCTTAGGCACTTTGAGACTTGAAAGTGAAGTTCCACTAATGTATAATGTTTAGGGAAAAAGAAAAATTTGTGGTAAGAAAAGAAAATAGGAAGAAGGGGTGCCCAAAAATTGTGTTGTCTACTTGCTGCTAGGAAATTGAAAGAGAGAGCTTTAATTACAAAAATGTTTAGTGATTCTATGAATAGAAAGCTAGCAGTCAAGTAGTGAAAAATGAGGCATGAAAAGAAAAGACAAGGGTGAGTAGATGAAAGGTAAACAAACAAGGAAAAAGGTGGTGGACAAAAAAGTGAAATATGTCTTAAAAGTGCATAGGGTGGTAGTCACTATAAAATGAAATATCAATCCTACCCATCATTTAGCCGACATTATGACTATGAAAAATCCTTTTGATCTTAATCTCTTAAAGCAATTAGGTAGCCTTAACGTATATGAAGGGCAAGCTTATGGTCTGTGACGTATGTGCATTACATCATTTGTGAGCGTGAGTGTGTCTTTCTTCTTATGTTCCATATTCTTACATAGATAGATGAGAGAGGAACATCACTAAAAGTGAGGGGCAAAAGATGTTTAAGTCGGGGTACTATTTGTTGCATGTTTCACATTCAGTCATGTTGGCCCTATGTTTTCAAAAAAATGAGTCATTTATAAAGGTTGTGTAGTCTTGATTGAGAAAACTTTATATGTGTTTGGTTTGAAGTTTTGTATGTTGATGAACCATGTGATCTTATGCTTTATGCTAGCTGGTTGAGTATGAATTGAACAAGGTTCCAAGTGTGATGATAAAAGATGAGTTTATGTGTGTAGTAAGGATTGTCCGAGGATGAATAATGGTTTAAGTATGGGGTGATGATGATGGGCATATTTCTATGCCCATTTTCCATGCTTTTGCCCACATTTTACCATGTTTTGAGTTAATACTCCTTATGAAATGCATGAATTCATTGTTTTTATGTGTTTTTTATGCTAACCAATGATTTGAGGTGATTTGAGTAGTAAAATAGGGAAAAAGGACCCAAAATGAACCACAGTTAGAGGTTTGAGAAGCTAAGTGAAGAATCTGGTGAGATAGATGGCGCCCCGCACCAAATGCAAAACATTAGAGAATTATTTTCATCCTGTTGGTGAGACGGTCGGCACCCTGCACTAGGTCTAAAACATTAGAACAAAATCTACTCGACACCTTGGTGAGATGAGAGTCGTTGAGCCCCATCCATAGCACCAAAAATTCTGGTTCTATGGTAGGCGTGGAGCCCCATCCATAGAACCAGAGCATTCCATGAATAGAAAAATCTCACAAAATCTAGTGAGATAGAGGGGGCGGCGCACCAAGTCCTAAACTTCAGAGAAACTTGAGCCAAACTTAGTGAGGTACATGGGGTTGGGCGCCAGAGAGCTTCTACAGCAAGGAAAATTGGCAAAGTCCTTGGTGAGATAGGTGGGGCGGCGCACCACACCCATTCCAGAGCTATAATTACTGAAAATTCGACTAACTCTGTGGTGAGATAGGTGGGGCAGCGTGCCAGGGTCGTTTCAGGGCAGAAAATGCTGATTCTATAGCCAAGTTTTGGAGGGTTGAAGCTTCAGTTGGAGGCTCATCTATAAATACATGCCTTAGGTTGTTTGTTACATATCTTTGATCATTTTTTTCATTCTGTAGTTCCTTTTTGGAGGATTGTAAGCAGTTGGGAAGGAAGACGAAGTTCTACACCAGGTTTTTCTCTTTTTTACTTGTATTTTTAGATGATGATGAGTGAGTCTTTGTTTTTCGGCTTGTTTATGAGTGGTTAAACATATATTCTAGGGTTTTGGCCATGGTGGATGATTGAATGTTTGAAAGACTAATTTAATCTAGTTTTGATTCTTCAATTATGGTTGTTTATATTTATTTGTATTAATTTATTATTTATGAGATTGATCACAATGTAAGTAATCCATTGTCTTTTGATTGAACTTGGGAAATAGAATCAAATGGGTTAAAATGAAATATAGAATAGAAATTCAAAGACCCTTGAACCCATTGGTGTTAGGATAGAACTTGTTGTTGAGGATAAGGATATACCCTTCAACCCTGTTTAGTTGAAATATAAGTAGGCATAATGGTATTTTCACTGTTCTCGTGTGACCATAGGGATATAGGCATGAGGGTTTATGAAATTGTTCTTGGATGCTAGGGATAGTGGTAAGAAATAGGATAGTAACTTTTAACTAACAACCACAGGAAGAATCGTACTAGTGTAATTACATCTTGAAAAATCAGCTTGAAACCAACCAAGTGCCATTGCCCTAGACGCTCATAATCATCAAAATACAATCAAGCTTACAATAATTTTTTATTTAATTTTATATTTAAAGTTTTGATAGTTTACTTTTTAAAACCAATCCCCATTTTAACTATTTTGTAGAATAGTAAAATTTAAGTGGCAACCTTATAACGATTAAATTGACAAGTCCCTATACGTACAATATCTGCACTTAACAATCCTATATTACTTGACCACCATGTGTGCTTGTGTGCCCTTGGGCAACATCAATATGCTGGAAAAGTGTGCTCCCCCGGCCTCTAGGATGCTCTACCGCTTTGGTCACGTCTGGATCTGGATGGAACACTGGCTGATGATGGAAATAGGGTTGACGATCTCTGTTGGGTCTGAGGGCAATGTCCACCACCGAATCTCTGCTGGAAATGCCCATAGCTCCCTGTCCTAGCCGTATTAGCCTCTCTCTCTTTCTCCTTCATCTACGCTGCTTCTATTTTCTAGAAATATATGATCATCTAGGAGATATCTATATCGTTGATCAACATGGAAATCCTGCACTCCTTGACCAATGAATCCGCCAGCCTATTCACAAACATGCTCATACAAGCCCTCGGGTCGGTGACCATCTCCAAGACATACTTGAACAATTGAGTAAACTCCAAGGCACACTCCTAGACAACCATGTTGTTCTTATTTAGATTGATGAACTCGGCTGCATTTGCCTCCCTCAACTCTTGAAGAAAGAATTTGTCTAAGAAAGTGGTAACAAACTCATCCCAACAATTGGGGACTGCGCTTACTCCCCTGCTCTCCTTCCAATGCTCAAACCATATATGAGCAACACCCTTCAACTGATAGAAGGCTAAGTCTGCACTATACTCTCTAGTCACCCTTATAATCTAGGTGATCTTTTGAATCTCCTATATGAACTCATGCAGGTCTTTATCCACCTTCGACCCAAGAAACTCAGGTGGGTTCATCCTGAGGAAGTCTCGCACTCTCCCCGCTGTTGCATTCTCATTCTGGTGGGCATGGGCCATTTCTTGCTGGTTGACCTAGGATGTCATAAACTGAGCAAACATTTGAAAAGCATCCCGAAACTCGACATGAGTAACCTGCTCGGGCAAGGGATTCCCTAGAGTTGGTGGGGCTGGCCGATGCCTGTCTCCGTTGCCATTTCCATGGCTATTTCCTTTGCTATTTCGTCTACTATTGACTCGGCGTGGAGGCATATTTGTACAAATGCGTATAGCACGATTTATAAGAATAGAGAGGTACTACTTCGTATGACATAGATCATGAAAGAAGGGAAATTTCCTTAAAAATCTCGTAGCTCTTCCCCAAAAGCATGGTGCGATTCACACCCATGGAAAAGACTCTACTTAACGTAGTTTTAAGACATCAACCTTTGCTATGATACCAAGTATAAAACCCCAAAAGTCCCTAAGATCATACCCAAGAGTTGAAATGGAGAAAGCAGGAAAATCTGCACCAAGCCACAAAATGAGTCATCAAATGACTCGGTATTTGACCTAACGAGTCATCAACTGACTCTTCATATGACTTAATGTGTAACGATCTGAGCTGGGATCCCGGACTGAGACACGGGACCTAGAACCACGAAGGCCCCAAGTTGACCCATGGCAAGAACATGACAACTAAAGAGCATACATCAAACATAATCTGTTACTTAAACATGAATAAGAGGAATCCTAAATAATATAACAATAATAGAACAAAGTCAATACTCGACAAAGCTGAAAATCTACATACTTTCTTATAAGCCTCGAACATGTCTGATGAGCAGATGAACAACATCCTCAACTAGCTCGCTAAAATCTGAAACTGAATATGGCATAACTCAACACTAAACTTAAGGTCCTCGAAAGTTGAGGACTCACCAATGATGGGATACTGAGCTAAGCTGCAAGAGCTAGACTAATGGCGGAACTGAGTTTGATCGTCCAGACTTGTATCATGAAATGATACAACATAGAGTATGTGGTTAGTACTTGGAATATATTGAGTATGCAAGTTAAGTAAAACATGCTAAGTAAATGTTAATTGAAATCATGCATGCAAACATAAATCACTAGATCATGAGAATAGGCACTGGATGCTGAAAAGTGATTATGAGGCATATATAGTCATAAGATGAATATCATATCTACATAGAATGTCCAAAACCCAAAATAGAAATCGTATGATTTGTTATAGTTGAAATCATAAGTATAAAATTGTAAACTAATCAAGGGGTTAAACCTGCTGTTAAACATAATATCATAAGTCATGAACATGATTAATTAAAATTATGAGGAACAATGGGAGACCCATCATAACCGACCCTGCACGATAGAGCTTACGTGATACCCTAACTATTACACTCAAGTGGGCAGAGCTGTCCAAAATCTTTCCAAGGCTAAAGGCGTTACCATGATATCGATATCAAGCGAAAGGCCCCTATAGGAGTAGGGGAAGCTCATAAGGAGCTCCTAATGTATATATAAACCTTCATTGGTGCATAGTTCTGAGACCCGAGGTTTACCTGAAGCCCTGGCCTACCGATACTAGACACTACTCCCAAAAACATGCAAGGTGTTCATCATCATTTTCCAATGAAGCTGAATGCATACCATAAGATGAAATTGGGAGTATAGACTCCAAAACCAAATGGTAAGCTGAATATTTGTAGAACTGAGTCGAATCAAGAAAACAGGCATAACCTGTGTGGGCATTCCCAAAACCTTAAAATCATGTATACTTAAAATAGACTTCATTAGTCAAAATCTTAAATTCATACATGGGTAATTAGTAAATATTCATTCATGCTAGATATCATCATACCTGAAATCATGAATTGTAAACTTGACTTTTCATGAAACTGGCATAATTGGGCATAATTTTCTAAAACTTGAAATCATGAACCTATAATCAAAATAGGTATAAAATATACCCATGAATCTTAAACATTCTTTGAAACATTGTAAAAACCTAAACATAAGCCCTGATCAAGACACAAAATCTAGAACCATGAATAGCTCCAAATCGACCCATGGAATCAAAATGATAATTAAGGCTCAACATAAATGGAACGGATTACTGAGTTTTGAAATAGTAGAAGTCTAAACATTAAAGAATCTGAACAATGGATTTTCAAAACTGATGAGCCCGCAAGTGTACGGGTTGTACAAGTAATACAGTGGCCCTTTTTAAGAACCGGAATGTCGAACCTACAGGGACTGGACTACAGGGTAAAA
>JACEIK010000283.1:116179-133010 GCA_018107945.1 Datura stramonium
ATACATTCTCATGTGATTTTATGTAAATGTGAATATATAGTAACCAACATGATTAGTCCTTGTTTTTGAAGGTTAATAACGCATTTGAGGAACTAATTCATGATTTTGTGAAGTGGAGGAGTGGAATCAAGAGAAAAACGTGAAAGTCAACAAGAAAACATGCAATAACTAGCACCCTGCATGATAGGGGTCGTGGCACGCTGCCAACGCGACAACACTTGGCTGAAAATTGCATTTTTTGGCACATTCCAGTGAGGGTACGCGTTACCTCCATGTCACAGAGGTCAATTAGGGCGTTCATCTCCGTGACACGGAGCTGTTCCACCACATGCCAAATTTTGCTTTTTTCAGCATAGTATAAATTGAACCCTTAGCTTCTAAAATCATTTAACACGCAATTTTCTGGAAAAACTGAAGGGAGGCGCGAAGTATACTTGGAGAACTCCTCTTGGGTTCATCTTTTTTTCATTTCTTTTCATATATTCTTGTAAGTCTATTACTCTAAACATGTTTTGGAGTATTTCTACAAACATGAGTGGCTAGAACCCTCCATCTAGGGTTGAGGCCATGGATATGATTGTATTTACTTAGATTCGTTTTGGGTTGAGTTGTTAGTTGTTGTTTTGTCTTACAATCTTTATTATTGTTGTTTTTATGCTTGATCACCATGAACACAAGTTGGTTAAGCTTGGGTGGAAGCTTGGACGAGCAAACCTAAGCAAGAACATAGGATTGTAGGAAGCAAGTTCTTGTCTTTTCATAAGAGTTGTGGTTAGGATAGGAATATACCTAATTTACCTTGCTTGGTTGATAAAATGGGAAGATAGAAAGACACCAACTTAGAATTGCACTCCACCACTCGAAGGAGTAGTTATGAAGCTAAGTTTATTTAAATGGTTGGACATACGGAAGTCCCCAATCAAGGGCATAAACCCCGTAAACCACATCCACGTAGTGAATTGCCCACGAACTAGAAATGACATCCTCGCTCAACGATGTAGTAGTGAGGCTAGTTTATCGTGTTTAGAGGTTCGGAAGACCATTAACATGCAATTCCAATTATGTGAGACAACAATTGATAATTTCATACTTAACCCACTATGAATTGTAGCATTGCATGATTATCCGACTTTAACTCTAGTTTTGTACTGTATTGCTTCCAGATTATTTTGTGTCACCCTCAAGATTTAATTACAAATTATCGAAAACTACTAAAATCAACCTCTTAAGTAACACTTGAACTTGATAATTCGCTGAATCAGTCCCTGTGGGTTCGACATTCCGACTCTTAAAAAGGGACACTATATTACTTGTACGACTCGTACATTTGCGGGCTCATCAGTCATCAATATCTGGAATACACAAAAGACCCTGATAGCGAAGTACACAATCTCCCCCTTGGGAGAAGACCTCTACCTTCTGATTCGTAACCATTTCTTTCAACTTTACTAGAATAGAATCCTCATCTTTCCTAGCCTTGACCTCAGTCACCTAAGAGGTTTCTGAGCCATTTTGAACAATGACACCACCATCCGTTGAATCAACAAGACGGACTCCTAATCGAGAAAGATGGTGCACATCCTTCACCAACTCCTTTCTTCCATCTTCCACATGAGAAACACTCGCCACGGATAGCCTGCCAAGGGCATCCGCCCCTACATTGGCTTTGCCCGGATGATACAGGATACTCATGCTATAATCCTTGAGAACCCCTAATCACCTCCTTTGTCGTAAATTCAGCTCCTTTTGGGTAAACACATACTGAAGACACTTGTGGTCCGTGAACACATCCATATGCATTCCATATAATTAGTGCCTCCAAATCATTAGTGAAAACACCAGTGCTGCCAATTCTAGGTCGTGCGTCAGGTAATTCTTCTTATGAGTCTTGAGTTGTCTAGAGGCATACGTAATGACCTTGCCATGCTGCATCAACACACAACTAAGTCCAACCTTAGAGGCATCATAATACACTAAAAATCCATTTGTACCCTCGAGTAAGGTCAATACTGGGGCTAAAGTGAGTCGAGTCATTAACTCTTGAAAACTCTTCTCACAAGCATCCGACCACTGAAATTTGACTTTCTTCTAAGTCAACTTAGTCAACGGTGCTGCAATGGATGAAAATACCTCAACAAACCTTCTATAGTAACAAGCTAAATCCAAGAAACTCTTGATATCCGCTGGATTAATTGGTCTAGGCCAATTCTTTACCGCCTCTATCTTTTGAAAGTCCACCTGTACACCCTCACTTGACACTACATGACCAGAAAATGCTACTGAGTCCAACCAAAACTCACACTTTCTAAATTTAGCAAACAATTGGTGATCCTTAAGAGTCTGTCGTACAATCCTCATATAAGAGGCATGTTCCTCCTCGCTCCTAGAGTATATGAGAATATGATGTATGAGGACAATCACAAACATTTCCAAATATGGCTTGAACACCCTGTTCATCAAATCCATAAAATCTACAAGAGCATTCGTTAGCCTTAAGGACATAACTACAAACTCATAGTGGCCATACCAAGTCCTGAAGGATATCTTTGGAATGTTACTCTCTCTAACCCTGATTTGGTGATAACTTGACCTGAGATCTGTCTTTGAAGCACTTAGCACCCTAAAGTTGGTCAAACAAATCATCAATTCTGGGAAGGGGATACTTGTTCCTGATGGTAACCTTGTTTAACTTCCGGTAGTCAATGCACATACGAAGAGAACTATCCTTCTTTTGAACGAAGAGAACTAGTGCACCCCATGGGGATTTGCTAGGTCTGATGAAACCCTTGTCTAAGAGATCCTTCAACTGCTCTTTTAACTCATTTTGCTCTGCTGGAGCCATTATATAAGTAGGAATGGATATGGGTTGCTTATCGGGAAGAAGGTCAATACAAAAGTTGATTTGCTGCTCGGGAGGGACTCTGGGTAGATCATCTGGGAACACCTCCGGATACTCACACACTACAAAAACTGACTGGAGAGTCGGGATCTTAGACATAGCATCCTTAACCCGAACTAAATGGTAAACAAAACCCTTAGAAATCATCTTCCTAGCCTTAAGGTAGGAAATAATGCGACATACAAGTACAACTAAACTACGCTTCCACTCTAGGACTGGCTTACTCAGAAATCAAAACTCTACCATATGGGTTCTACAATTTACTGAGGAATAACATTCATGTAACCAATCCATGCTAAAGCGGACATCAAAATCTAACATGTTTAACTCTACTAAATCTGCTGAGGTGACTTTTTGAAGGACTGTGATAGGGCAATTTCTGTATACCCGCTGAGCTATAACTAAATCACTGACTGGAGTAGAGACTAAGAAATGTTCTGATAGGATTTCGGGATTGACTCCAAAATTACTAGCAACATAGGGCTTCATAAAAGATAATATAGCTCCTAGATCTAACAATGCATATATATCAGGATAGAAACTCGTAAAATACCAATGACCACGTCTGTGGAGACCTCCTGCTCTTGACGAGATGAGAGGGCATAAAACCTGTCCTGCTATGAGAGCTCAAAACTATCTACTCTTGACCACTTGGCCTCTCTCTCTCTCTCTCACTATCCTGTACTACGTCTATTTTCAGGGCGTATAGGACCAATCATGAGAATTCAATATCCTGGTGAAGCATGCGGTCCTGCAATCCTTTACCAAGTAGTCCGCTGCCCCATTCACAAACCTGCTCACCCGAGTCCTATGATCATCCACCATCTCTGGTGCATATTTATCTCTTCTCTTAGGGAAGGAATAAGTTCAAGAACTCAGTGAGAAACTCATCCCAACCAATGGGACCTGCTCCGATTCCCCGACCATCCTTCCACTCTTTATGACAAATATAAGCAACCCCTTTCAACTGATAAGAGGCTAGGTCTGCACACTTCTCCTCGTCACTCCTATAATTTGCGTGATCTTCTAAATCTCCTTAATAAACTTATATGGATCCTCGTCCATTCTCGATCCAAGGAACTCAGGGGGATTCATCGTGAGGAAATCCCTGACTCTAACCGTCGTTGCGTTCCCATTCTAGGGAATATGGGCTGCTTGCTGGTTGACCTGAGCAGTCAATGCCTGTGCTAACATCTGGATGGATGCCCTAAACTTAGCATGGGTAACCTTCTTAAGAACATGATTCTCCGGGGCTGGTGGGGCTTAATGGTGCCCGTCTCCATTGCCATTCTCATGGAAATTCCCCTTTCCATTGCCATTCCTTATTCTGTGAACTTGGCGTAGAGGCATGCTTCTGCAAACGTATATAGCATGAGTTAGAGGGATGGAGAGATACTTCATCGCATGACATAGATCATGAAAGAAGGAAAATTTCCTAAAACATTTTGTAGTCTCTTCATCAGAAGTGTGGCACACTTCACACCCATGAAAGAGACTACTTAACGCAGCTTTCAGACACCTTAGGACAATCTAAACCTTTGCTCTAATACCATGTTTGTCATGACCCGAATATAGGTTCGGATCGATATACGGAATCTAGAACCATGAATGGCTCCAAGTTTACCCATGGCGTGAACAAGATAACAAATGTTCAACATAAATAAAATGGATAACTAAGCTCTGAAATAGCGGAAATCTGAACATTAAAGCATCTAAACAACAAAATGTCAAAACACTAAATCCGAAGCTGAATATAACACAATGTCTGAAAAGCCACTAACATACTAATGAGCTGATGGGACAACACCCCAACTAGCTCACTACAAGTATGAAACTGAAAGATGATAATAATAAAGCTAACTGAAGGTCCTCAAAGGATGAGAACTCACCAACAGGAGAACTGGACAGGCTTGGGAGACTGGCTAGTGGCGGGACTGAATCTGAATGTCTAAGCTTGTATAATGAAACGATATAGCATAGATTATGTGGTCAGTACTTGGAATGTATCGAGTATTCAAGGTAAGTAAAAAACCTAAGTAAAACTTAAATCATGCATATCTTAAATCATTTCATCATAAGATGCTGAGAGTAAGCTTTCATGTTGATATCTGTAAAACATGATTAAACATAAGCTAAACTTTATAAATAAATTGAATAACCAAGAGTTGAAACAGACAGTCATAAGTAAATCGGATGAACTGAACATTGGGTCAAATTTGCTGAAAATATAAGATCATAACTGATGAACATGCATAACTGAAATCATGAGGAACAATGAAAGAGTTTCCATATAATCAACATAATCATGATAGAGTGTATGTTATTCCAACTATTACATCAAAGTGGACAAAGTCGTCAAAAGCTTTGTTATGGCTAAGGGCGTTACCATGATATCGATATCAAGCTGAAGGACCCTTGGGTCGAGGGAAGCTCACAAATAAGGTCTTAATGAATCTAAATAAACCTATGTTGGTGCATAGTTTTGAGGCCCGGGTTTACCTGCACCCCTATGCTTGTTGGTGCTAGACACTACTCCAAAAAATATGAATATGCTCTCCATCATTTTTCAATGAAGCTGAACCATCATCTTTTGAAGAAGCTGATCATGAAATTACGTACATAGTTTGAAATCTGAATATAAGGATCCTTGGCTCAAAACATACCATAAGATGAAAAGTGGGAGCCTAGACTCAAAAATCATGTGGAAGCTAATATCATAAAATAGAGTTTATTCATGAAACAAACTTAGATCATGTGGGCTTGCCCAAACTTAAACATGCTTGAAATAGAATTGATAGTCAAAATCATGGATACATGCATAGCTACATCATGGTCATACTTTAATACTAGACACCTCATCTTGCTTGAAAACATAGATCATAATCACAACTTTTCATGAAACTTGAATAATTGGGCATCATGTTTTTGAAACATTGAAATCATAAATTGTAATCAAATTATTATAAAATATGTCCATGAATCTTAAAACACCATTAAAAACATGAAGAGAACTGACCCATGATTGAAACATAGAGAATTTCATAGATTGGGTTAAAACCCCATGGAACCATACACTTTGAATTTGTGAATTGAGAAGTGATTTGGGCATGAGAGAAACTCTCACTCATAGCCCTACATAGCTGGCTAAGCCTAATTATTCACCTTTCCTAGAATGCCTAAAAGATTTGTTGAAGGACAAAGGGAATTGTCAAGCTTGATCTCCAATGGAACACTCTAATCTTGCATGCATGGAATAAAATAGCTTAGGATAGGTAAACACTCTTAATAATCCTCCTAGTGGAGGTTAAAATGATGTAGTTTAGTACATAACAACTTAGAAATTGCGAAAACATCCATACTAACATGCTAGAAATTTGGACACTACCGGTCCTCACAAGTGACCTCACGACTCATGAGGTACTGAACGAATCGTGAGGTACTGTCATGACCCAAACATAGGACCACATCGAGACACGGGATAAAGAACCCTGGAGACTTCATGTCAACCCATGGGATGAACATGATATCTAAAACTCAACATAAATAGGCAGAAGTCTAACATAAATGATAGCAGAAGTCTAAAAATATGATAACATCCAAACACCTGAATAGATAACAAAATTCTGAAGCTGAATACATACTAAGTCTGAAATGCCTCTACACACTGACGAGTTGACAAGACCAAAACTAACTCACTAAAGAATGAAACTAAAAATACTGCACGTAATGTGATAAAATGGTCCTCGAAGGATGAGGACTCACAAACACTGACTGAGGGATGAAAGTTACGAGGATCAGGATAAAGATGGTGCTGAATTTGAATGTCTGAGCCTATGTTATGAAATGATACAACATAGAGTACACAGTCAGTACTTGAAATGTACTGAGTATGCAAGGTAAGTAAAAATGGACAGTTAAAATACATAAGAGTACATAATAGTAGGACAGCATGATCATGAAGTAAATATTGTAATGTAAACATAAGGGATCAAGGTTTTCAAACCATTCATAATCCAATCATAATGATAGTCATAAGAGAAAAATTTATAAAACATAACTTGAGCCAAAGTAACATAAACATAACCATGTATAAGTCATGATGAACAATGGGAGGACTCGTCTTAACCGACACCATCATGATGGAACCTACATGATACCCCACTATTTCTCCCAAGTGGTCAGGATCATCCCTGTCTTACTAGAATGGGGACGTGCATGAGTGGTGATGTCACAGGGATCCAATAATTGTAACACCCCGAAAGTCCTTGAGATCAGACCCCGGAGTTAGATGAAGCCCAACAGAAAAATCAGCAGAAAATTACCTCAGAATTATTAAGAGAACAACTTATTAGGAGACCTAACGAATCATGGTCTGACCCGTGAGGAACTGTAATAAGGGATGGCAAGCCTAGTGGCCACGGACAACTTGACAAGTTGTATTTCCTAGCGACGACTTGTTAGGTGGGCCATTGGGTGAAGAATCAGATCCCTGGGTTATGTATTAAAAGTGTGGTTGATGGAAGGAGGTGACGAGTCATTAGGTATGCTAATGACTCATCATGTAATCGTTAGAGGGGAAAAGTTGTGCCTTAAATGAAATTCTAGTGTACCTGAGGAGTGGGTCTAACGAGTCATTGGAGAAAGTAACGACTCGTTTTGTTGGTCATGGTTTGGAGGATGTTGAATCTATGTAAGTTATCCAGTGTACCTAATGGGCATGATGATGAGTCGTTTCTGGTGATAACCACTCGTCACCAGAGTCATGTCTTCAGTTCGGGCAGTTTTTCCAATTTTCACTAGGGGTATTTTCGTAAACTCCTACGCTTTTAACTTCTAAACTACATCATTTTGGGTACTACCTTGCACGTTTTAAGGGTTTTCCTAATCCTAATCTATCATTTTCTCAAAATACTCTCTCAAACCTTTCTTCCTCCCCTCTTTCAAGTTCAAGGATCTTCAAGGGTTTTCTTCAAGGGCTTCAAGGTGCGATTCTGGGTGGGATTTTGTCTGTCAGGTATGCGGGATATTCAACAAGGATATTCTTCCATACTTGTGCCCCAAAATGTTTTCATTAAAGCCCGATTTCAACAAATCAAGAAAAAGCATGATCTAGTGCTTTATATTATGAGCAGATTTCTTTTATATTCCTCATAAATGCTAACATCTACTGTGAATATGAGATTTAATTGGATATAAATTAATGGTGTGCTGTGAAAAGTGAATTATATGTTGGGAATGCAAGAGTGTAGCATGTTCTTCATAAATTGGCTTCAGTATTGAATGAGATTTGTTTATTGATCACTTGATTATCATGGTAGTTCATGAGCATAATGAAATTGTGGAAATATTGTGGGATTAACCCTAATAACCTGATAATGTCAATAATAACTATGTTGGGATGAGTTGGAGTTTATGGGCTTGGGCAATTGAAAGTAAATTGTGTATTATCACCCTGTTTTCGATTGAATTGATTGGGTACGAGTGAATCTATAATAATGTCCTAATTATTGCTTTTTCTCATAAATTGGAGTAAATCATGAAATGGGCCTTATGAAATGAAAATGAATGCTCTCCATGGTTTGTAGTAAATGATGAGGTATGAGTTCAATGTACAAGTTGTTCGTAAATCTAAATAAATGAAGCCTTGTATCTTTGATAAAGTATTGTATGAGCCTATTAATCATGCATGACCTTATGCCACATGTTGGATTAGATGAAGTCAGAATCGGGATGTTGTGATACCATGTGCATAATATGTAAGACTATGGAGTCTTTGTGCAATAAGAGATAGCTCTAGTCCTTTAAAATGAGTATTGTATGATGATAGTGGTGAATGCATTTGTCTTTGATTAGTTGTAGTAATATAGACTAGATTTAGTCGGTCGGGACTCACATCCCTAGTCGCTAGTGGAGTATGTCTTCTCTTAGTCAGTCGGGTCTCACATCCCTAGTCGCTAGTGGAGTATGTCTTCTCTTGGTCAGTCGGGATTCACATCCCTAGTCGCTAGTAGAGTATGTCTCCTCTTAGTCAGTCGGGACAAACATCCCTAGTCGCCAATGGAGTATGTCTAGCCTTAGTTAGTCGGGATTCTCCTTAGCCAAGAATGTTTCCCTCGGTTAGCCAGCGACTCTATATCAGATCATTCTCTCCCTTAGATAGTCAGGGATTTCCTCTAGCTGAGACGATCCCTTAAACAGTCAGGGACTCTCCATTTGACAGTAAGGGACTCTCCCTTTGACAGTCAGAGACTCTCTTTGATATCAGTCACAACATCGTACCTTGTATTATTTCTGTTTGTTATATTTTGCGCATCAGTTGATCTTATGTTAATGAATGTCCCTATAAGTGATTATGTTAATATATATATATGTGTGTGTGTGTGTGAATCTAGTACAAAATTGTTGTATCTCCTTTTAGTTATATTACTATTAATGTGTGTTTAAATTACTTCCCCTTTGAATATTTGTATGTTTAGTTTAATTACGTTTCCCGCATGCTCAGTACATTCCAAGTACTGACCGCATGCCTTCTAGTGCTATATCATTTCAATATATAGATTCAGGTTTCTAGACTCAGCCTCATGGTTAGATACACTTCATTCTCTCTCAATTGATTGTGGTGAGTCCTCATCTTCTAAGGACGTGATTTGTGTTTCATTTTCCTTATGTTTCAATTTCAGATGTTGGGAGTTAGCTGGGGGCTTGTCCCAGTAACTCGTCATTTTAGTAGAAGGCTTTCAAACTTGTCTAGACAGTTTCCGCATTGTATCTAAGTGTTACTAAATTTCTCTTATGGTTTCTATTAGATTCTTGTTATTAACTTCTGCTTAATCATGTTGTTAGTAATTCTGATGTGAAGTGTTATGCTATGAATATGCCATGGGTCGACTTGGGGCCTTTCAGGATTCCTTTTCCCGTGTTACGACTAGGGTGTGAACTCGAGTCGTGACAAACATGGTATAAGAGCAAAGGTTTAGAGTGTCCTAGGGTGTTTGGAAGTCGTGTTACGTAGAGTCTTCTTCATGGGTGTGAAGCGCGCCAGACTTATAACGAAGAGGCTATGAGACATTTTAGGAATGTTCCCTTTTCTTCATGATTCTTATCGTGCATAGAGTATAAAGCTCTAAATGGTCCTTTTCCCTGACTCGTGCTTTACTCGCTTGCAGATAATGCCTCCCAGACGAGCGAACGGAGGAAGACTTGGTAACGACCGCCAGCAGGTACCACCAGCCCAGGCAAACCCAATGGATGATCATGTTAATCATGCTGAGTTCCGAGCAGCCTTTCACATGTTGGCACTGGCCCTGACCGCTCAGATTAACCAGCAAGCGGTGGCCTGTGCTCCTGAGAATGGAAATGAAGCGGCGACAAGGATAAGAGATTTTCTTCGGATGAACCGACCTAAATTTTTAGGGTCAAAGGTGGATGACCGTATGAGTTCTTGGAAGAGATCCAGATGAATACTCACATCATGGAAGTGAAAGGGAATGAGAGCGCAGACTTAGCCTCCTACCAGTTAAAGGGAATTTCTTATATCTGGTATATCAGTGGAGGGATAGTCGGGGAGTTGGAGTGGGTCCGATATGTTGAGATGAATTTATGACGGCATTCTTGGACAGGTTTTTCCCTTAGAAGTTGAGGGAGGCTAAGGCAGCAGAGTTCATTAATTTGAAACAGAATGATATAACTGTCCAGGAGTACGCATTGGAATTTACTCGATTATCCAAGTATGCACCAGAGATGGTAGCCGACTAGCGGGCCCAAGGGAGAAGGTTCATGAATGGAGTTTCAGACTCCTTGGTCAAGGAATGCAGGATTGACATGTTGCACAAGGATATAGACTTCCCACGCTTGGTGATATTTTCTCAGCAGATGGAAGTAGAACAGGTGAAAGAGAAAGATAGAGGGGAAAAAAGGGCTAGGACTGGAGATCTAGAGTTCTCCCAACAAAGGTCGAGTGGTGGATATCGCTCACGTTACTAGCAGAAATAATCATCCCCAGCACCTTCGATAGCCAGTGTTTCATATCATCCCAGGGTGGGGGAGATTACGTACCCATTGTGTATGAGCTTTGGAAAGCACCACTTAAGAGTATACATGGTCGGCTCAGATGTTTGTTTGTGGTGCGTCATGATGGGCCATATCCATCAAGATTATGCAGCAACTAAGCAAGGCGAGAGTAGATTCTCCGCCGCCTCTTCAGCAGCTCTGATAGGCCGCCAGTTTCAGTAGGGTGCATACTCAAATCCGGGTGGTCGGCATCGTCAAAACCTCTCCTATGTTATAGCAACACGCCAGGACAAGGGCAAGGTGCCGGTAGTGGCCTCAGGTATGTTTTGGATCTTGTGTTACCCTTACATGTTTCCAACCTCTATATTGAATAAGAAGCGTTGCTGTGATTGTTGGGAAGACAATTTGATGTGTGATGAAAATAGTTGTTAGTGTGAGGGTTGTAGTGAGGGTTAGCGGCGGAAGAGAATCTAGGAGCTTGTAAATTTTCTTGACCTTAAGAAAGATTCAGGAGCCTTACAATGATGAATTTAAGCTAAGGGGGAGATAGTGAGCATGTGAAGTAAGTCGGACCTTAAGAATTCTAGTAAGGGAGTTCTAGCCTTAGCAGTTGCGGTATGTCGGTCTCTTCAGGTTCAGACAACCCCGCCCTCTTGTATTTCGATTAAATTTAAGTTATGTCTATCCCTATTTGCAGATTTCCAATGTTTAGAGGTAACTGCTTCAGATAGTGATGCCAGTCTTGCCCTATGAGTCCTTATTGCTCCTTTTCGTGTTATGAATTAGTTATATGTGTTAACTCATGTTTTTCGATGAAGTCAACTAGAACTTAGCCTTTAGAAGTTGTTTGTTAACTCAGTACATCAGATTATCTCATGTATGTGCTTAGTTTTAGATGTCGAAATAACTCATGCTCATGAATTCCTTATCCTCATCTAGATTAGATATTGTGAATCCTAGGTTAGTATCGAGAAGCGATTTGAGAATGAAGGTTTAGTCTATATAGGTTCAGTGCCAAAAGGGGGGGGGGAATTATTTTCGGTGTTCTTTCTAGTTCTATGTTGATTTCATGTCCTTCAGTTTCTCCTGTGCCATGGTATGCATGCTCGATGCGGATATTCAGTTTTGGTGTATAAGGTTGGTCCGAAGTCGTATACTCCGTTGGTGTTAGCTGTATTTGATTTTGGGATTTCAGTTTTGTCTCTATCTTTTCAGTATGTTTAGCCAACATTCGAGGACGAATGTTCCTAAGGGGGAGATATTGTAACACCCCGAAAGTCCTTGAGATCAGACCCTGGAGTTAGATGAAGCTCAGTAAAAAAATCAGCAGAAACTTACCTCAGAACGAGTCAGAGAACGACTTGTTAGGAGACCTAACGGATCGTGGTCTGACCCGTGAGGAACTGTAAGAAGGGATGGCAAGCCTAGTGGCCACGGATGACCTGACTAGTTATCTTCCCTGGCAACGACTCATTAGATGGGACGTTGGGTGGAGGATCAGATCCCTGGGTTAAGTCTTAACAGTATGGTTGACGGAAGGAGGTGACGAGTCGGTAGGTCTGTCGGGAATCACATCCCTAGTCGCTAGTAGAGTATGTCTTCTCTTAGTCAGTCGGGACTCACATCCCTAGTCGCCGGTGGAGTATTTCTAGCCTTAGTTAGTTGGGATTCTCCTTAGCCGAGAATGTTTCCCTCAGTCAGCCAACGACTCTATATCAGAGCATTCTCTCCCTTAGACAGTCAGGGATTTCCTCTAGCCTAGACGTATCCCTTAGACAGTCAGGGACTCTCCCTTTGATAGTAAGGGACTCTCCCTTTAACAGTCAGGGACTCTCTTTGATATCAGTCATGACATCGTGCCTTTGTATTATTTCTGTTTGTTATATTTTGCACATCAGAGTATCTTATGTTAATGAATGTCCCTATAAGTGATTATGTTAATATATATGTGTGAATCTCATATAAAATTATTGTATCTCCTTTTAGTTATATTACTATTAATTTGTGTTTAAATTACTTCCTCTTTGTATATTTGTATGTTTAGTTTAATTACGCTTCCCGCATGCTTAGTATATTCCAAGTACTGACGACATGCCTTCTTGTGCTATATCATTTCATGATATAGATTCAGGTTTCCAGACTCAGCCTCGTGGTTAGATACACTTCNCATGGTTGCAAGTGACAGTGTTTTTCCATGTTTTGATTCCTCTGTGTCATGGTTGAAAATTTTGCATATGCATTGTGATTTGAGTTGGTATGATAAAGGAGGGGTAAGAAAACTTGATTTGATGAATAATTGTGACTGTCGTACGTTTCTTAGAGTTCTTTTGATTGAAGCGTCGAAGTATTTTAGTTTGTTTTATTTTATTTTTTCCTGAGAGGACATGCAAAAGTTCTAAGTTGAGGGTGTTGATGTGCCATGATTTTACGGCACTTTCGACGCTTAAAATCAAGAAACTATGCACATTCCTGGTATGTTTATGTAGATATGATGTGTTTATGTTGAATGTTGCAAGAAAATAGGTCCGGAATGGGAAATAGGCTAAGTAAGACAGAAAAGGACTGAACTAAAGGTTGCCAGGCACGTCATGAGTTGTTTTCCCAAGGAACGACTCGCGCCTAGAGTCATGGGAAGAAATTAAAGATAGATGAAGAAGGAAACGGTGCACTCAACAGTCGGACAAGTGGGGAATGTTGGGGTGAACCAAAAAAGTTTGGGTAGAGCCGGATCTAAGCGTTAGCTAGGTAAGCGTCCTGTAGTAAGAGGAGTAGTTATGAACCCTGTAGACCATCCCCATGGGGGTGGTGAAGGGAGAGCTCCAATTGGTAGAAAAAAACCCACAACCCCTTGGGGTTATCCTGCACTTGGAAGAAGAAGTAGAAAAAGGAATAAATATAGTGATAATTTGATTCTTCGTCNCCTTCTTGTGCTATATCATTTCATGATATAGATTCAGGTTTCCAGACTCAGCCTCGTGGTTAGATACACTTCATCCTCTCTCAATTGATAGTGGTGAGTCTTCATCTTCCGAGGATATGATTTATGTTTCATTTTCCTGATGTTTTAGTTTCAGATGTTGGGAGTTAGCCGTGGGCTTGTTCCAGTAACTCGTCAATTTAGTAGAAGTCTTTCAGAATTTTCTAGAGAGTTTAAGCATTGTATTTAAGTGTTACTAAATTTCTCTTATGGTTTCTATTAGATTCTTGTTATTAACTTCTGCTTATTCTAGTTCTTATTCATTCTGTTGTTAAGTGTTATGCTATGATTATGCCATGGGTCCACTTGAGGCCTTTCAGGGTTCCTTGTCCCGTGTTATGGCTAGGGTGTGAACTCGGGTCGTGATAATAATAAATATATATATACCTACGGTGCAATGTAGTTTTGAGACCACGTGATTTACCTTAACGCTGGATCTACTCGGTGCTAGACACTTCTTCCAAAAACATGCACGTGAGGGCTCGTATAGTAATCGCAGAATCATTCATGAAGTTCATGGCCAAATAAAAATAATAACATGATGGTTCCCACTTGAAATACATGATTAGCCATGAATTAGGGTCCATGATTTAGCCAAGAGTCATAAATCATTATTTAGGGCTTAAGAAGATCAAGGTCATAATGGAATCATAACTTGACTTTTCATGAACACACATAATCAGGCATAATTTAATTAAAATTTGAAACTATAAGTTAATAATAAAAATTTTCTATAAAATCTGCCCATAGATCATAAAACATGATTTGATACATGAAGAGATTGGACCCATAGATAGATCATATAGAATTTTTAAAAGAATTGGAATAAACTCCACAAGATCGTGAAACTTGAATCTAGAATTGAAATACATGCAATGGAAAAGAATTTAGAGCATGAGAGTGAAAGGAACTCTAATTCATGACTTCACATACCTGGGTAGGTTGATTTTGCACTCTTCCTTGAATGCCCAAAGGATATTGAAGGAGAATTGATGGATTTTAGCCTTGATCACCCCTAGGAACCTTCTATTCTTGAATGCATGGATAAGAGCGATTTAGGATGAGCTAAACCCTCTTAAAAAAATCCTAACCGAGCTTAAAACGATGTAGTTTTTGCCTTAGGAACTTAGGAATTACATAAAATCCCTTAATAAATTCCCTGGAAAATACACTCTGCTAGTCCCAACGAGGGAGTGGACGACTTGTGGTTTGAGGGAATGAGTTGTGGTCTGCCTTCTATGGCATATACTGGAATTCACTCCTCTGAGGGTCACCAAAATGGACACCACAACTCGTGGTTTACCCTACGACATGTGTTGACCAAGTCGCGGCCTACACTGCCCAAATAATTCACCTTTAAGCCCACCACTGACCACGAGAGACTTAACGACTCATGGTCCTGACGATCATTCGTCGCCTCTCCCGTGGTCAACTCCTTGGCCCAAAAATCTAACCAAGTCCACCCTCCTCCCCACGAGTCACATAACGACTTGTGGTGCAGCTCATGGGTCACTGGACGACTATTCTTATGACCTAGTGCAGAAAATCCTATTTTCTCCATTTCAACTCTTGGGTCTGGTCTTAGGGGTTTCAGAGTATTACAATATCTCCCCTTGGGAACATTCATCCTTGAATGTGGGTAAACATACTGGAAAGTTGAGAAATGCAAATATCTTACCAAATACTGAACATTTGGAGCTGAAAACTGATGGAGTGACTATCTCTGGACTGAACTACATGACTGAACTAAATTCATGAATTACACATGCATACATTGAAATGAAATAAACTGGGAAACATGAACTGAACTTGAAACTGAATAGAGTTCTATGGAGGAAACTGATACCTAAAGTTTGTGAACCGGAACGGAATAGATGCGGGTATTCAGCCATCATGTCTGCTTCAGCTTTCAACGTAACTCCCTTAACATGTTGATTCCTCTACAAAACCTTTACTAAAGTTGCTTCCATGTTTATTAGCTTCCAAACCTGACAATCAAGTATCTCAACTGGAACCTCCTCATAGCTAAGGCTATCCTTCACACCCACGCTTTCCACCGGAGCAACAAAAGTCGGATCACCCACCCTTCTTTAAAAGCGACATATGGAACACCGGATGCATAGAAGCCAATTCTGAGGTTAAATCCAACTCATAAGCCACCTTTCCAACACATTCCATAATATTGTATGGGACAACATAGCGAGGGTTGAGTTTCCTCTTCTTTCTGAATCTCATCACTCCCTTCATAGGAGATAACTTCAGAAACACCTAATAATCAACTTCAAACTCAAGTTCTCTCCTCCTTACATCCGCATAGGACTTTTTACGACTTTGGACTGTTTTCAACCTTTACCTTATGAGCTGAACCTTCTCCATAACCTCATGGACTAAACCTGATCCTACCAACGCGGCCTCACCGACTTTGAACCAACTTATAAACGATCTATATCTCCGCCCATACAGAGCCTCATACGGAGCCATCTGAATGCTGGAATGGTAGTTGTTGTTATATGCAAACTTAATGAGAGGTAAATGGTCATCCCAACTACCTTTGAAATCAATCACACACGCCCTCAACATATCCTCAAGTGTCTGAATGGTCCGTTCAGCTTGACCATCTGTTTGTGAGTGAAATGTTGTGCTAGGCTTGACTTGAGTAACAAGTACCTTCTGAACAACCTCCAAAACTGGGAGATAAACTAAGTACCCTTATCTGCTAAGATGGAAAAGGGAATTACATGCAACTGAACTAACTCCCCATTATACAACTTGGCATAATCCTCCGCTAAATCGGTAGTTTTGACTGATAGAAAATGAGCTGCTTTAGTCAACCTTGTGATCTCGGGCAAAATAGCATGCCCGAGTGACGCTTGATAACTCAGTTTAGTCTTGTTTAGCTAAGTAATTATATACATTCTCATGTAATTTTATATAAATGTGAATAT